>OU612044.1:122907418-122991868 GCA_914767935.1 Coremacera marginata | reverse complement strand
CCCTCTCACGTCGATGTCCGCGTCTCTAATTCACAAATACAAGACTTTATCGTCAATTCTTGACGAGTGTAAGCCCGGACTACAAAATCTTCGTATAATATACTATCATTGTTGTTTTCAAACCAGTCTTCATTATTGGTGGTAACTTTTTTTTAAGTTTTGCTCGATATGAAAGCTAACGTAATATGTGGCTTTCATAGAAAAAATTTCAATGTAAAAAGTGACTTTGACGGCCAAAAAAATTTCATTGAAAAACGCTAAAAAGTTTTTTTTTAAATGTTACAATAGTATTTAGTTATAAATAGGACACAAATATCGGTGTTTCTTGTATAACCTGATATGCAACAAAATTTAAACATCGACATAATCATCTGATTTAAGATAATTCGCGAAGGTGTTGATTTTAGATGCCACCACAGAATTCTACTGAACAGCAAAGTCATGTTGAGCTACTACAAATTTAAAAGTAAAATTATTTCTGTAAAAACATGATAAGCCATACAAATTTAAAAACACGTTTTCTTAGAAACAATATGATTATCAACTTTGTTGGTTTCTTAAACTACTTCATCAGTGGATATAGGTTATTTATGGTTACAAGCTGTGGTGGCCGTAGCGTAGTGGGTAGAGTGTGCGGCTTATACGCCAGAGAACCCAGATTCGAATCCCCATCTGGCACAGAAAGTTTTTCAATTGAATTAATTTTTCTGTTCGGCCGTCACCTCTCTGCAGACAATGGCAAACCTCAGAGAGTAAAAAACTGCCATGAAAAGCTTCTTGAGAACATAAGCCGTTCGGAGTCGGCATAAAGCTAGTAGGTCCAGGCCTTGATAATTTGTGTTCAAATATTTCACAACACACACAACACAATTGATCATAAGAAGCTCGGTCAAAGTCCTTTCAAGGGCTGAAATGGTTATTTCGTATTTTTTATGGTTACAGGCTTCCAAACCATTTTCCTAAATGGAAAAACATGATAAGATAAACAAAGTAAAAATTGTTTACGTAAAAACGTGATAAGGCACATAAACAAAAATAAATATTGCTTGATGTTTTTTGATATATTTCATTAGTAGTTAATAAGAAATCTTCGTCGATCACACCGTCATCGCTTAAGCCCATAAAATCTTGAATTTTGATATAACTTGTAGGTAAATTCACCGTTTCTATTTCAGGGATAGCTTTTGTATTTGGCTTATCGAGTTTTTAAGTAGAAAATTTAATAAAATATTAAATTGTAAAAAGATACTTATGCATATAAGTTCGCAATTTATTGAAAATAAGCCGGAAACTTTTTAGCATGTGTGCTATTGGCTATGGGAAATGGCTATTGGGTTAGGCTTTGTGGAGCAACGAACCAAAAGTCACCCCCCCTCCCCCAACATTTCTAAGGTAGTAGACGCCATGCCGAGGGAGATTGCACTGGTGGTGCAGGATCTAGGGGTTTTAGATCGCGAATGGTGTCTCCTCAGGGCAGCCCACTCCCTGTTGTATTTTAGTAGGGTAGGGCGGATAGGATCTCTGTCCGTTCGGTCCGTTTTTCTCCCCAACTCGTGGGATATTCTATGAACACCCAAAAAACAAAACAAAAAAAGGAAGGATGCGCTGTGGGGACGAGTCCCGAAGCGGTGGAATCCCAAAAGGAAGGGTGTGGGAAGCCGCAAGATAACCCGCCGGGCCTGGTGGACGATAAGACTCCAAAAGGAGTGGAATTGTCAGCCAGACCTGTCGAAGCTGCAACACCAGGGAATGAAGCTGAGTCCGAGGCTAAGCGGCTCCTTGCTAGGGAGAAGCAAAGGCGGAGGAGGAAGCGTAAGAAGGCGGGCACAACCGCGGGGTAGATTGCTTTGGAGCCCGGAAACGAACGAGCGTAAAAGATTCAGGGGAAAACCTGGACACCGGTGCGTTGCGGACACTTCTAAAAGGAGAGTTAGCAATGCAGCGAAGTTCGGAGATGCAAAGGAAGGAGGCGTCAAGTTCAATGCGTGGTGCCGGACGGATGAGATGGAAGCGATCAGGCTGGCAGGGGGGAAACTCAACTGCGGCCTTGATCAAGCTCTCATCAAATTCCAAAAGGATGCAAGGTGAGCTCGACGAAACCCCTGGTACGGGGCTGGTGGGGAATTCTGCAAGGGACGAACCACCAGGGCGGGTGGTAGGCCCGTACCAGGAAAACCTCAAGGTGTGTCAGCTCAATCTACACCATAGTAGGGCAGCATCAGCAATGATGATGCGTTGCATGGAGGAGGATGGAATTGACATAGCAATGCTCCAGAACCTTGGATTCTTCACAATAGAATCAAAGGTCTCTCAGAGCGGAAAGCCACGCTGTACCAACTGGTGGCAGATGGCAGACGGAGGACCTGTATCCTGATGAGACATGGTATACTAGCGGTACATATGCCACACCTATGCTCCCCGGATCTTACCGTTGTGAGAATCGGGGATGGTACAGGTACTTGTATGGTGGCTTCAGCGTATCTTCCTTACGACTCTCCGGACCAACCACCTTTAAAAGAGGTGGAGAACCTGGTAAAGTACTGTGAGGAAAAAGGCATTGGAGTGATTATAGGATGTGATGCCAACGCGCATAATACTGCATGGGGAAGCACCAACAATAATGACAGAGGAGAGCAACTGCTTGAATTTGTGGAGAGGTATAATCTGTTGGTAGCAAATAGAGTAGTACAGCCGAAGTTGAGGGAAACACTGACCCAAAACGCTATAAAAGTACCAGCGAATACAGCGGAAGTGGAAAGCCATGTCAAACATCTTAGTTCGGCCATGGTCGAAGCTTACGAGGTGGCATGTTTTACAACTTCAATAGACGAGGGTGATCCGACGCCATGGTAGTTTACGGAACTCGAATCTCTGAAGAAGAAGGCCTTCAATCGGCACATGAGAGGGAGAACCCCAGAAACATGGGCAGAATACAAGGCATGGAAAAGGGAACTAAAGAACCTCATACGACACCGTAAAAGGCAGTCGTGGAGAGACTTCTGCTCTGGGATGGAAACTATTTCAGAAGCATGCAGGCTTCAGAAAATGGTTTCAAAAGATCCATCCTCCAAAGTGGGACTGATCCGAAAAACGGATGGAACCATGGCAGAGAACCTGGAAGAGTCGATGCAAGTTCTGATGGAGGTGCATTTTCCTGGAAGTTTTAAGTCTGATGACTCATGGAAAAACCTGAAGTTGACAGACTGGAAGCCGAAAGAATAATCACTATGGACGGGGTGAGGCGTGCTATACGTTAATTTGCTCCGTACAAAACATCAGGGATGGACGGTATATTTCCGGCTATGATGCAATGGGGGGAAGATCTCATTGCACCTAGGCAGTGGGGTATATTCGTTACTTGTTTAGCGACTGGGTACGTTCCGAGAGTCTGGAGAGAGGCGAAAGTTTTCCCGAAGCCCGGATAAAAAGATTATGCGGAGGCGAAGTCGTTCAGACCGATCTGCCTTACGTCTTTCCTCTTGAAATCGATGGAAAGAGTTATGGTTGACTGTCTTGAGAGCACTTCACTGATGCATAATCCTGTGAGAAGATGCCAATATGCTTATAAAGCAGGCATGTCAACGGAGAGTGCTCTTCACAAATTAATTAGAGTGGCTGAAAAAGAGTTATTTTCAGGAGGCATCGCGATGGCCACATTTATGGACATCGTGGGTGCTTTCGACAAAATACGCTTTGGAAGGCTGCGACAGGCTCTGACAGAGCGCAATGTAAGCCCAATTATAACAAATTTGGTAGACAATATGCTCAAGCACAGGGCTGTCAACATGCAGAACGGTAGAGTCAAGACTAGAGGTAGAGTAAGTAGAGGATGTCCTCAAGGAGGGGTGTTATCGCCAACACCCTGTGGAACATCACTGTGGACTCACTTTTGGCTAGACTAGATGAATCGGGCATACACACGATAGGGTATGCAGATGACATTGCGTTGGTGGTCTGTGGTAAGTTCATTGACACCATTTCTGGCATAATGAAGGGAGCACTCCGAATAGTGGAGGAGTGGTGTCGAGAACAAGGCCTCACCGTGAACGCAGGAAAATCAGACAATATTCTCTTTACTAGAAAGAGGGTAGGCCTGAGGAGAGAACCACTCAGACTATTTGGAGCTGAAATCAACATGTCCACGAAAGTTAAATATCTAGGGGTAACTCTCGACAGTAAACTGAACTGGAACGAACATGTAGGAGACAGGATTCAAAAGGACAAGAGGGTTCTGTTTCAGTGTAGACACATTTGTGGTCTAAAATGGGGGCTAAACCCAGATGATATGAAATGGATCTACACTATGATGGTTAGACCTGTCATCACGTATGCTTCGGTGATCTGGTGGACAAAAGTCAGTCAGAAAACCATTAAGAAGCGACTAGACAGAGTCCAACGGCTGGCATGTGTTGGAATAACAGGGGCAATACGCACCACTCCAACAAGCGCAATGGAGGTTTTGTTAGGTATGCTACCGTTGGATTTAGAAATAAAGAAAACGGCAGCGCTAACAGCCCTCAGGATGTTGCAAAATGCTACGTGGCATTGGGCAACAGCCCTCCATGGTCATATGCGCATCCTGGACATGGCACAGCGAAATGTCAGGGAGACGTATATGCCTATGGACGGAAGGCAGAGAGTGAGAATAACCGAAAAATGTTATAAAACTCTAATAACAGATGGATCCGTTTGTGAAGAAACCGCTGGTAGCGACATCAGTATATTCACAGACGGCTCTCTGATGAATGGCATAGCCGAGTCAGGCGTCTACTCAGAAGAGTTGAACCTATCCTGTGTACTGAGGCTGGGGAGGCCGTATCGCCATAGGCGACAACATGATGGCAGGCCTTATTAAGCAATGGACGGACTCGGAACACCGTACAAGGTGGGAAGAAGCTGGTAATTGCAGGCAATCAAAGGCGGCCGTGAAATGGTCAAGTAGTGAGGCAGCAAAAGTCACCCGATACAATCGGAAGACTTTAAGCTGGCTTACTGCACTGGTCACAGGACACGGTCCCTACATGTTCCATCTCAGTAAGATGACTCTGACCGAGGACGATGCGTGTAGGTTATGCCTAGAGGAGCCGGAAACAGCAGCACACATTCTGTGCCAGTGTCCGGCGGTGGCAAGCATAAGATTGACCATTCTGGGACGTCCATTTATTGACGAAGCCGAGATTGGTCAACTGACCTACAAGGACATGCTTGAGGTGACAAACGGTGCTTATATAAGGAGCATGCTCACTTATGAGTGCTCCGAGCAGTAGCATCCTTCGTCAAATAGGGGATGAAAAGGTCTGATTCGGCCAATCCCAGACTTATTATATATAGCATGTTTTACTGTGTTACAATGTAGTAGAAACAACACAAAATACCAGTTTTTGATATTAAGTGGCTTATAATGTTTCTGCAATAAGCCCTTCAATAAAAATTTCCTTAAATTTTTCATATTTTCCTATTTGAGATAATTTTGTGAACATATTTTGTATTATGTCCCGTTATGTCATAGCATTCAAAATTCTACATCCGGCAAGTTTTATTCAATTGAAATCGGTTGAAACTTCGTCGAGTTATTCAATTTGAACTATTTCTACTTCACCACAAAATCACGAAAATAACTATGTTTTGCTTATTTTTACTTGCGAAAAACTTAGTTAAGGCAAAGAAGCATGGAAAAGAACGATTTTGTGCTGTTTTTAAAAGATTAATGCTTATAATTTAAATACCGATGAATTTTTAACTAATTACAATGAAATAAAACTTGTTAGATTTTTAATTAACAAAGCTTTTATATTATTATCAATTATGATAAAAGCGCACTTTAATACAAATTACTCGTATCACCAACGGCTACGATGCGAATGCGCACATATTCGAACACACACAATTTTTTATAGTGCTGTGCTAGCTGCGCATAAAAAGAGAAGAGCAGAGAACAAAATGGAGTTTATTGAAACTCTCGCAAACACAACCTGGCGAAAAAAAATGACCAAGCAATGCGTGGCATCAGGGATGATTTCATACAAATCTTTACATTTCAATTAAATATACTTGCTGTTAAAATTTCGAAAGGTAAATGTCATCTAGCACAGATATAATATTCTAAAACTTATTTCATAAAAATCGGCCCAGTTCTTTTTTGAGTTTTACAAAAATTTGCAATTCAATTTTATATAAAAAAAAAAAATTAAAAATCACCCAATAAAAAATGACCCAAAAATTAATGACAAATTGCCCAAAACGAAAAAACCAAATTTCACCTAAGAAAACGAAAAAAAGGCCAACAATTTTTGGAAAAATTACTCAGAAACAAAAACGATAATTGACAAAAA
The DNA here is from genome assembly GCA_914767935.1 of Coremacera marginata. Lineage (NCBI taxonomy): Eukaryota > Metazoa > Arthropoda > Insecta > Diptera > Sciomyzidae > Coremacera > Coremacera marginata. The sequence goes on along the minus strand of OU612044.1, from coordinate 122,985,536 downwards.
AAAAAAAAAAAAATCGCCCAATTTTTTACACGAGGATTGCGCTTCCTTGTACGAAATGAGCATTTTCTTAGCCCATTTTTTATTTATTTTTTAAGTTCTTTTTAATTTAATCATTTAAATTTAAAAATAAAAATGTTTTCATTTTAATTTTTAATAATCTCATGCTTAAAAATCTATAAAAACAAGCAGCGCCGAATCAAAACATAGCGTCAACACTACTTAAGGACAGAGCATTTAGCTCGGATCTTTTAATAATCAAAATATTGATTTGTACGCATTTATATCGCGTTATGTCATTAATGTGAATTTTTCTTTTCCGTTATGCAAAGGCAAAAAAAAAACAAAGCTTTCATCACATCAACAAAACATTTTTTTGTTTGTATAGTTAATGCAACCAACTTTGCTTATCGAAGCTTTTCGGATTGGTGGTTAATGTATAAAACTATCACGCGATGAGTATAAAATTGTATAAAATACACGACTTTTGAATAAAAGTGTCAAATGTACCCCCGTCTTCCTCTAAGCATTTTTGAAATGAATCGCAGAAACATTTGATAGAGTATGATATAAATAATGCGTCATCTGGGAAAAGATATCTTCTTTACTTTCCACTTAAGAGAATACGCTTTATAGCTTTATCTCAATAAATTTTACAAGATAAATTTTACATATTTCAAGTTTTTTCGATGTCGTCGTGTCAGGATACAACTATTTCAAAATTAGTGGCATATTTCGAGACTTTAACTTTGCTTTTCGTGGAGCATTTCTTCATGCATTTTAAAAATCTTAAAACTTTTCTCCGGATGAATCAGTTTTTTGAAGTTATGACATGCAATGACGTTATTGAAAAATAAAGATGACGAATTTTTTTAGAAAATATTTACTACTTAAATTATAATTGGTAAGAAATAGAAATTTATACACATTTTTATATACATCTAGGACTTTGTTTAGGGAAAAAAGAAATCAGTAATTTGTTCAGTCTATTTTCAGTCAATTTGGCATTTAAAGTTATTTGGTAAATTTAAATTTCGTCGCGAGTAGTTTTTCGAAAATTTGTTTTTTTTTTTCTTTTCTAACAAAAAATCCTTGAATTTAAGGTTTATTAGCCTTATTGTAGTATCATGGAAGAGTGATTTTATAAAAACAGCAAAAAAACACTCAACTCACGGCATAATAAAAAACTTTTTAAGCGACTATTTTAAAATCGAAATTTCTGCATTAAAATTTTAAAATTGCCGCAAAAATTCTTTTTTCGTCCAATTTTAACAAACAGCATATTATTGAAAAGAGAAAACAAAACAAATAAGAAAACAATTGTTATATGTTATGTCATAACAAAATTATTTATATGTCATAATTTTTTCAGACTTTCTGAAATCTAAAATAGTGTGAACAAATTGGAGTAAAAAGACGGTCTATTACATCTATGTACTAACGTAGATACGTTTAGAAATAACAAAAATTACTTTAGTTGAAATGTTTTATTTTTTAATGTGAATAGTAAAACTTACAAACGGCAAAGTCAAACGACAACAAGTGAATAAAGTGATTATGGGCATGCTCAAGAAAGTTGTTATGTATGTAGGTAAAAGTAAGGGAATTAGTTAGTTTTTGAAAATTTAAAAAAGTGCGTAAGAATTAAGCACAAAAATAAATCCGAGTTTTTCGAATTGAGCAAATATTAGTACATGTACAATTTGGGTAGTACGAATGTTCATTAATAGTAGTACTATAAAAATTTGGATAGAACGGAAGCATAAGAGTACTACATGTACTTATATTGTAGTTCATTCAGCAGCACAGGTAAGCGTCTTTATTGATAAAAAAAAACGTCCGTGGCGAAGCCGCGGACCACTGAGTCCTTCCACTTATATTATAAATACTAAAAAAGTGTACGACAACTTTCAATGTTCACGTATTAATATATAGATATTATTGATAAAAGATGGTTTAAATATCTAGGTCTTTTGGCCAAAATACTACTCGTTTGGCCATCAGAAGTCAGTCGATCGATTCTAGAAAATATAAAACATTAAAACGACAAAAAAAAGCCTACCTTGCGATTAATTCCAATTTTTTATTTGACAAGAAAATTAAAGTTTAAAATAGCTCCATAGATCTGTGAACTATTTGAACTCTGCTGTTAAAAGGCTTTAGCATTAAACCAACATTCACAGCCAAGAATGACAGTAAGTGGTAATGACTTTTTAACAATGTGCGTAACACCACTGGTCAGCCACCAGGTTGCGTTTACCAACTATGAAGAATAAACTCAAAAAAAAAAAAAAAAAACAGAGTTGATTACATTAACATGTTGCTGCATTCAAGTGTCGAAGTTGTAGGAATCAAATCTAGTAAACCACCAAATGATCGGTATTTAACCCTTGAACGCGCAAGATTGTAAGTAACAGAAAAAACTCTTGTATTAAATTACCAGCTTAGACCAAGTGAACAAGCAAGCAGCATGACAAACAAACAAACACAAATGATGGAAACAAGCAGCAACAGTGATGGGAGCCAACCAGCAGAGATACCAGCAAGTATGCGCAACGTAAACATGATATAAGGCTCACAACAACCACTTTGATGCATGAATATATAGTTGAGAAGAACGAGTTTGCCGTGTCCAACTTAATTCAAAACAAAAATAGAGAAAACAAAAATTCAACATCGGTACACAGCGCGATCAAATCAAGAGAAATTAACAATTATGTGATCAGTGGTGCCAAGAACCCGGTTGAAGTGCTGTGTGTTGCATTTGGCTGACAGATGGTGTTGCTTTTCCTTCTTGTTGTTGTTGAAAATCAATGCAAATAAGTTAATAAAATATACGAGTTTAGGAAAATTCATGCTCGATTACATGTTAGACAATTTTACAACTGCTTCTTAACTGCTGATTGCTTACGTACTTTTTGATATTTTAATTTGCTTGAAAATTAATTTTATATTATTTAACTTGATCACTTCAAGAGGTGACCTTGTTGCCCTTCCTGCAATGTATTGTAATTGTCACAGCATAAGATGAGGTCTTTGAAGTTTTTATCTTGCACTGTTTGTAATTTAATTAACTTTAATTAAGACAATTCTTAGAAGGAAACTGTCAAAAGAAACATATAAGATTTGTGCTGCGTTTGGTCAGAAAGACAATTGCACAGAGAAATAAAAACTTTCTTGTTTAAAATTTAATTTATTTGCTGCTTTCCATATGCTCGTACTTTCCTTACAAGACCCTTCATTAAATTTTGTACAACCGTTTCTGTCACTTCTGAGGACGCCTTACGCCACATGGTTTTAATTTCAGGAATAGTTTTCGTTGCTTTTTCAACTTTTTGCAGCTTTCCTTTCATTAAAGCCCAAAAGCGTTCGATTGGTCGCAGTTCTGGTACATTTGGTGGATTCAGATCCTTTGTCACATAATGAACATTGTGATCATTGTATCACTTCTGAGTGACTTTGGCGTATTGTGCTGGGGCTAAATCTGGCCAAAACAATGTTGGACCAACATGGTACGTACCGTAAAGAGGCAACAGTCGTTTTTGAAGGCATTCTTTTACATAAATATCTGTGTTTATTGTGCCCACTGTAAAGAAAGGAGTTGATTTTGTTCCACATTCGCAAATAGCTTTCCAATTTAATATTTTTTTTTCCAAATTTCTCTATTTGAATTGTTTTTCAGAATCCTCAATATATCTCCAAGTGCTTCAATTTTTTTAGTCTTTAAATCCATTTTTACGTACGTTTCATAAATTTTTGATTGCAAGTTTTTTCTCGAACAGTTTTCGTGTCAGAGCAATTCTTTTTGCTGCTTGTTGTTCGCTTCGTTTTGGTACTTTTTTCTTCTTATACGTCTTAATACCATTGCGTTACTAAATGCGAATTACCTGACCATGAGTGGTTCTAGCTTTTTTGGCTACATCTCTGGTTGACATTGATCGATTGGCTTTTACCAGAGCGACCACTTTCTTTTCAAGGTTTAAGTCGGCAGACTCCATCCGGCGTCCACTTCGCGGCTTTCTCGTACGGAGAGATGTTCCTTAAATCTCAAAACGACTCTTCGTGCTGTATGGTAGGATGCTCCAGATAGTTTTGCTAGCTTTTTATAAGTGGGATTTTGAGTTCAAATGTCCAAAACTTTTTTTGCGAAGCTCCTCGTTCGAGTTCATTTTCTCACAACTTGACTGATAGTTACAACTGATAGCTTTTTAGAAATGACAGAAATAATTTAATACAAAACTTGAAAATTAAAAGCCCATTCCACTTCTAGAAAAATTATAAAAAAGGATTGAAACTTTCTGTACCGGTTCTTATGAAACATAATTTGATATTCAGATCAGAAATCAATAACATTTAAAAAAATCAATACCGAATTTAAGGCAGAAAGAGGCGGGCACTTGTATGAAAAAAATTGGGTTATTTTTAAGGAACAATTATACCTCGGTATGGCCTTTCAGGAATGAATTTTAGCCTGAATAGTCCTTTCGTTTCTTAAGAGATGTTTATTACAAATAAAAAAAAAACGAAATGTCCATTTCAGCCCTTGAAAGACTTTAAACGATCTTCTTATGATCAATTGTGTTGTGTGTGTTGTGAAATGTTTGAACACAAAAGATCGAGAACTGGACCTACATGTTTAATGCCGACTCCGAACGTCTAATGTTCTGAAGAACCTTTTTCACCGAACAGAAAAATTAATTCAATTGAAAAACTTTCTGTGTCAGGTGGGGGATTCGAACCTGGGTTCTCTGGCGTATGACACACACACTCTACCCACTACGCCACGGCTGTTTATTACAAATAATTGCACTTTATTTAAAGTTTTCTCAAAATTTTTTATCAGTCAAATATAGGTTTTTAGAAAATTCTCCGCAAATTTCTTAGAGAATATTGCGTAAGGATGCATTGGTAGAAGTTAATATTCGTTTTTATTTTAATTAGAGTACACCAGTGGTCGAAATTCAACCTTTTCGGCATACCACCTTCGGGCGACGCCGGGTTTTCCAGCTTGCATTTTTCTTTAAAAACTATTCGGTGCACTCCTTCTCACTACTCTGATACATTTAAAAAAAAATCATCAAAAATTGGCTGAGAAACGCTATGGTATACCGCAACCCCGAGAAATTTATTAAATTCGCCGGTGCATCTCCCTACACTGATTCAATTAAGGTATTAGTACACTTCAGAAGGCGAAAATAATACACGCTTACAATATTTTTTTTCTCAGGTGCCTTAATAATTACCTTCATATATTTATTGCTTTACTAAGCAGAGATTATCTTTTAAACGAAAAGTCCGAGATAAAAAATTCTGTTGCATTTTAAGCTACATATATTTGACCGAGACAATTTACCGCATTTAGTTAAATAAATTAAATTCATAAATAAAAAATCACAAATTAAAAAAAAAACTGCAATAATGGGGCCAAGAAAATGGTATTTTTTAACCGTAAAAAATTCATTTTCAAATTTTGTGCTCTAAATGAGGTAAGCGTCACACCTGCACTTTTGTAAACCTGTTCCTCCTGGATATGCGCTCATCGTTTTATTTTGAATGTAAAAAAAGCACTATTAATTGATTTTTTTTTTTTAAATAATGTTGATAGCCGCGAAATTGACGTGAATTCTTTAAATTTTTTCATTTTTTTGCAGTTTAAATTTTGGACCTTTTTTATACCATAAAGCCATTTTTTGAGTAAAAAATAAATAATTGACGTCTGACTAATTAGTATATATGCATTTTAATTATCAGAGAGGTCAAAGTCCAAAGAAAGTTTAAGAAACAAGTCAAAAGAGAGAGAACAATAATAAGCCGTTCGGCCGATTTTTGCTAAAGCACCGCAAATGCATATATGTATTGCTATAACCTTGTTAATGAACCTTTTGTTAATGAATATCTAATATATAAAAATCTCGTGTCACAATGTTAGTGGCCGAACTCCTCCGAAACGGCTCAACCGATTTTGATGATTTTTATTTTTTAATTTTGGTAGGTATGACAATAGGTTGTGAAGTACTTTTTACCCTCCTATGCAAAACGGGCTAGGCTCCGCCTATACAAGCCAAATTTTTGATATCGAATAGCTATGCAAGTAAAAGTCACAGAACATTGAAACTCAGAATGAAATTACCACTTGGTGATGTCTTTCTAATAGATTGATTGTTTGAAGGTCATTGTACAAGGGGGTTGGGCTCCGCCCATATAAGTCAAACTTTTCATATCGAATTGCTATGGAAATAAAAGTTACATAACATTGAAACTCATAACGGATTTATCGCTTGGTGATGTCTTTCTCATAGAAAACTTGGACGGTTATTGGACAAGGGGAGGTAGCTCCGCCAACATGAGCCAAATTTTTGATATCGAATAGCTATGGAAGTAAATCACATTGAAATTCAAAATGGAATTTCCACTTGTTGATGTCCTTTTAATGGAAAACTTGGATGGGCATTGGACAAGGGGGTGTGGCTTCGCCCATATAAGTTAAATTGTTGATATCAAATACCTTTGGAAGTAAAATAAAGGGTCAAATAAATGTTCTTTGTTTTGGGCGTACCAACGCTGCTGGGTAAATTAATAAAAATAATTAATTCATTAAAAGAAACTTCTATATACATACATATCTGATGATTTGATCATATAAGAGCAAAATTTGGTAATTTTTTTTTTTTTTTAATGGAAGGTCCACAAAAAATAGAAGTTGTAGCACTATACTACACCCACTTTTTTAGTAATTATTAAAATTGTACATGTTTTGTAGTGATATACCACACTTGGTATGTAGTGTCTATTGATCCAAGCGGAAAAACAAACACTCACTGTATATACACATGTGGACACTTATTAAATTATCATCAAACAGAAATACAACAATAGTTGAAAATAATTTTATAAAGGCGTCGCCTGACTATACGGCCACTTTTTAGGGAATTAGCACGGAGCACAGCGAGGTGCGCCAGGTTAAGCTAGTTTTTAAAATTTTATATACATATGTTTGGCATTCTGGTCTATAAGAATAATGTATAAGAAAATTACTTTTCATCAAAAAAAAATATATATCAAAATCAGTTAGAAACGCAGCAGAAAATGGTACTGAACTGTTTTTCCTTCGCATATTTATATAAAGATTACACTTTGTTAAAAATTACAAAACACAAAAACTGGCAAGATACCAAGAGGACATTTTGGGCGTGGTATAAAATATCATAACTATACATTTGGATGTTCTAATTAATCCTTTAAAAACTAGATTTGGGGTGAAAAATTGATAGGTTTTGTCCATTTCTCATTAATTACTTTTTTTGTCACACCAAAAAAAATAGTAAGCATTTTTGGTGAACAAAATTTTGATTTTGTTGAAAAAAACCCCAGCATTCATTTAAAAATTAATCGTATTCGAATAATCACCTACAAAATACATTCATTCGATGCAGAGTAGTACACCAAAAATATATGGCATGTAAAACAATGTATAAAACATCTATAAATTAATGTAATCCCAAACAATAAGGTCATTCATGTCACTTCGTAAATGGTTCATAATCTCGTATTTCTTAATAGTTTACGAAGCATCAAAATTATTTCAAATGAATATTGAGATAAGAATATTATTTGGTGCTTATATACTAAAAAGATTACTTACTTACTTACTTACTTAGTTGGTCGTAACAACCCGTGTCCGGGTTTCAACCGACCTCATCAGCTCTCGCCAGGCGCCTCTGCTTTGCGCGCGCCTTCTCCAATCGGATACACCAAGTGCGGTTAGGGCTTCCTCAGCCTGGTCCATCCTTCGGAGGCATGGTCTCCCTCGTCGTCGTTGACCAGCGACCCTCGCCTCGAGCACCTTTTTCGCTGGAGCTTCGTCGTTCATACGATGGACATGACCCAGCCAGCGTAGTCGCTGCACAGTTATACGCCGGACTACGTCAATGTCATCGTAGAGCTCATACAGCTCGTGGTTCATTCGGATGCGATAGTATTCGCCGACTCGAACAGGACCGAAGATTTTGCGAAGAACTTTTCTCTCGAACACCCCCAGAGCGGCTGCGTCAGTTTGCGAAACTACCCATGCCTCAGCGCCATAAAGCAGCACAGGTAGAACGAGCGTCTTGTAGAGTGTTAGTTTTGTCGATCGAGAGAGGGCTCTGGAACTTAGTTGCTTACTGAGCCCGTAGTAGCACCTATTAGCAATTATTGTTCTTCGCTTTATCTCCAGGCTGATTTCGTTTTTGGTATTAATGGCGGTGCCAAGGTAAACGAACTCCTTGACTACTTCAAAGTTATAGCTGCCGGATGAAACGTGGGAGTCTAAACGCCGAGCTCAATTGTTTGTAGACAGCATATATTTTGTTTTGCCCTCATTTATCGTCAAACCCACTTTGGCTGATTCCTTTTCGATAGCGGCGAAAGCAGCGGTAACATCTCTCTTGGTTCTGCCGACAATATCAATATCATCAGCGTACGCAAGGAGCTGGACGCCTTTGTAGAAAATGGTGCCATTACGATGCACACCGGCCTTTCGTACGATCCCCTCCATGATGATGTTAAAGAGATCGCAAGACAGTGGATCGCCTTGCCTGAAACCTCTTTCGGTATTGAAGGTTTCGGAGAGGTCATTTCCTACCTTGACGGAGCTGAGTGTGTTGCTCAACGTCATTCTGCAAAGTCTGATCAACTTTGCAGGTATACCGAACTCAGACATTGTTGCGTATAGGCAATCCCTTCTCGGGCTATCGAACGCAGCTTTAAAATCGACAAAGAGATGGTGTGTGTCAGTTTGATTTTCGTGGGTTTTCTCCAGGATTTGTCGTAGCGTGAAAATCTGGTCTATGGTGGACTTACCATGTCGAAAGCCACACTGATAAGGTCCAATCAGTGTTTTTGTAATCGGCTTTAATCTTTCACACAGTACGCTTGAGAGAACCTTATATGCGATGGAAATAAGACTGATACCTCTATAACTTGCGCAGATTGTTGGGTCTCCTTTCTTAAGTATAGGGCACAGTACGCTGAGGTTCCAATCGTCGGGCATGCTTTCTTCTAGCCATATTTTGCTGATGAGCTGATGCATGCGCCTTATCAATTCATCGCCGCCGGTTTTAAACAATTCAGTTGACAGGCCTTCAGCACCCGCTGCTTTGTTGTTTTTGAGTCGTTGGATAGCAACTCGAACCTCATCATGGCTAGGTGGTGGTACTTCCACTCCGTCATTGTTGATTGGTAGCTCTGAACTGCGCTCTCCATGGGCGGCATTGGTGGAATCGTCGCCAGTAAGTAAGTTGGAGAAGTGCCGTCTCCACAATCTCAGCACACACTGCGTATCCGTACTAAAAAGATTGCGTCAACTTAAATGTCAAAGAAATATATTCAATTTGTAGAAGTTTTCGCAACCCCAGTTTAGTTCCTTATTAAGGAAGATATTACCATTAGGCTTATTAACGAAAAAAAAAATATATTTATCTGGTTCCTTCGCAGTTTGTTTTGTAATTCGTTATTTTGTTTTTCACATTCGTGACAGGCATTTTTGCAGTAGTAGCAGAAGTTTCCATACCTGTTTTCTGGAACATCAAGTTTCAAGGAACATCAAGAATCAAATATATAATCTATGTAATTTACTCTTCAAAGCTCTCAAACATAAATTAATATAGTTCCGATCAACCCAGGTTAGATTAGGTTAGGTAAGGCTGAAGCGACTGTCTCCTATGAGACACAACTTGAGCCAGTAAGGATCATTGGGTTAATTTTTTTTTCCCTCTCTATTTGAACCAATTTGAGCTGTTAATAAAGCGGAGGATTTGGTAGACTGAAGATTCCGAGAGATCTTCTAGGTCCCAATAGAACCAGTTACCTAAACGAAAGTAGCTATTTGTAGCCAATGCTATGGATTTTTCCACCTGTTCGTCTAAGCAACTTCTAAAAAGTCGTTGTGGAGGATATTTAATCTTCGGGCGTGATTATCTATTACGCAATGTCCAGTAAAGACACCTACCATAGTACTGATTTGATTCCTTCCTAGGGACATTTTAAGTTAGTGTTGGCCAGACCTGACATGGCATGTGATTCCCGTGGACCACCTATTTTTGGCTCTTTTTAGGGATAATATGCCAGTACTTTAATTATTCTTTGAATTTCATTTGTAGTACCGGTGCGAGCGAGTTTATCTGGTTGGCAGTTGCCTGGAAAGTCTTATGTCAGGGAATCCAGCATAGGGTAGTTTTATGCTGCTTTGACATCTCATTAAGAGATTTGCTGCAGCTGAGGACTGTTTAAGATGTTGTTTCAACAGATTCTCGGGCATTCAAAGCGGCTTGACTGCCAGAAAGTATGAAGATATTCATACATGGTATCTCATTCATCTGAGGCCAAGTTACGGCGTCGTGTCTTGCGATGACTTCCGTTTGGAAGATATTGTTGCTGGAGCCTGAAGGCTGAATTAATGCTTAGTGTGTTTGAGTAGACTCCTCATCCAACTTTACTATCTTATTTTAATCTATTCCATTCTGATCAACGTAACTTTAGAAAAAAATATTTCATAAAAGTAAAAATGGTTTTTTAGGAGATTTTTGTTTTAAGAATAGTTTTCAAAATATCCTCAAAAAGTACGGTTTTTTTTTTGCACTTTTATAGCTATTTTCCCATATCTCCATCAATTTTCATCAGACCTGCAGAAATTTGAAGATAATTTTATAATTGAAATAATTGTGTACTATTTCCAATGGTACGCTGATCAAAGCTATGCGATAAAAATTAAGTGAGTTACAGGGGTTCAAAGTGAATAAAAGTGATTTTTGGATGATTAGAGAAAAATATTTTTCATATTTCCAAGATTTCACGAAAAAATTTTTGGACAAAATTGTCTAAATCGGATAAAAGTGTAGAAGTTATTAATTGGTGACGAAAGGTAATATTTATATTTTTCTGCATTCATTGCTGTGGTCGAAAACACACACTTTTGCATCCGGAAATAGTCAGCCACCATTCCTTCGCCCCAAAAGCCCTTATAAAGCATTTCAATTAATGCGATTGCAAAATGGCTATGCAGAAAAAGCATTTTTAATGACATGTACGCACATGGGCGCAGTTTTTCCCCTTGAACTTTAGAAAAATAAAAATTTTGAATTAAATTAGGAAATTCAAAAGTCCGGTGCCACCAAACTCACTGCAAGATTGAGATTTTTCGATTATTTTCATACAATTTTTTTTCATACTTACCCATTAGGTTGATGCAGATACATTTTCAAAAATGAAAAATGAAAGAAATGAAAAAATGAAAGGCGATTTTGTGTACATAGTAACTAAAATAAAAAGTTTTTAAAAATCATCAGGATCGACCTAATGCGTATGCTGAAAAAAATAGTATGAAAGTAATCGAAAAATCTCAATTTTGTGGTAAGTTTGGTGGCACCGGACTAAATTATTCTGTAACACCAAGTCCAGAACCAGATTCTTCACATAATTTTACATCGAAATAGATGGTTTGTGTTTTTTTTTTTTCTGCAAATGACAAATGCACAATTTCTTATTTTAATAATATCATATAAATAATCTCAAAATAAATCAGATTTACGAGCAGAACCGGGCCGGTTTCGACAATTTTTGAAGTTTTAATAGCTCAAATCATTTTATTTCCAACCATCAATTAAAATAAAGAGGGGGCACGCAAGATCCCAAATATTAAAGCATTTTAAATAGAAATCTAACGCAGTCTAATACAATATATCAATTTATAAAATAAAAATTTCATTTGATTTGAAATACACTTTGCGGTGCTCCACTTTGGCGATACGCCAAAATTAATGGTTTTACGAAAAAAAAGGTTGTAACATGAATTGTAGGGAATTTCTCTAGTTTCATTTGGTACATATATGTTTTTATTGTGAAATGAGTTGGAAAGGAGATATTAGCAAAAAACTGCTTTTAGCCGCCATTTTGCCAATACGGCGGCTCGAGCTGCAACAATATGAGGTGGCAAAGTTGAAATTCGGAAAGAGCATATCGAAATCTATAGAATGCACCCATTTTCAAAACTCACGGAAAACTTTCCAGGTAACCTCGTTTTTTCCCCAAACGACTGTACTATTATGTTTATATTGTAGATTGTCAATGTCTTCCATGTTCCATTATTTTTAGCTTCCCTTAGTTTCATTAAGCATTTCACCCAGTAGAAATGGGTATGTATTACCGAAAGTGAACATGCAAAAAAAAACATGCATGGTCGATAATTTCTCGATTTACTCGATAATTCTTCGAGTTACTCGAACTTAGAGGTATTCGAAAAACCAAATTACTTAAATCGAAAATTGAGCCGAGTTGCACTACTCGACTCGTCTCAAACTCGAAGCAACAGGCCTAGTAGAAATATGATCAAAGAAAAAAATTAATTGTCAACATCGTTCAATTAATAAAAAAGGGCATACCCCGAACCTAAGCCATGAATAAAAAATGAATAATGAATAACAAATGAATAATGAATACAAAATGAATAATGAATAAAAAATGAATAATGAATAATAATTGAACAATGAATAAAAAATTAATAATAAATGAATAAAAAATAAATAACGAATATATAACGTATAATGAATAAAAATTGAATAATGAATAACAAATGAATAATGAATCAAAAATGAATAATCAATAACAAATGAATAATGAATAAAAAAATAAATAATAAATAAAAAATGAATAATGAATAAAAAAAGATTAATTGAAAATTCTGAAATTCTTTGTGAATTGCATTCTTTGTATCAACATATATTGTTCAACAAATATTCGCATTTGATTGGTACATCAGTACACGCAGAACGTTTTTTTCTAAATCTGGTGCAATAGTTTTGGAAATCCGAAACAGACTGACAACTAAGAAACTTTCTGAATTACTTTTACATATACAAGGGGGAATCGGATTGCGAGGTCAAAAGAAATAAGAGTTGATCAAACTGAAAACATATATTTTTTTTACAAAAATTATTAGTTTGCAATTTTCTCAAAATTTAATCTTAAAAAAAAAATTATTTTTATTACGTTTTTTTATACTCTCAAGTGTTCTCTAAAATTTTTGTATAATAAGTTTTTACCTCCGATCAACAGATCATCTGATTTGTGTGAAGTTTTATGATAAGTTGAGTTATGTGAAGTTGATATGTAAACAAGACGAAGCAAGATTTACTATCGCTGAGATGTTTTTGTTGTACGATTGACAGAATGAGAGTGAGTTGCTCTAGATATTTCAAAGGCGTTTCACCGAGTGAGGCATAAAACGCTCTTGTCAAAACTAATTGCATACGGTGTCGGTGGGAACTATCCTCGGCGGATCACACTTTTCCTAGAGGACAGAAGTAAAAATGTTGTTCTCGACGGAATTTCGTCAGGTGAGCATGTCATCAACACAGGAGTACCGCAGGGTTCGGTCCTGTCGCCAACTTTGTTTTTGGTGTTTATCAACGACATTCTGTCGTTGACTTACAACCCAATTCATTAGTTTGAGGATGACAGCAGCATTTGTCATTCATATTCTTTCATAAAACGCCCGGATACTTTGAAGATAGAGCTACACTGCTCAATGACCTGAAAAAAATTTTCTGAGTGGTTCTGACTCTGCTAATAGAGTAGAATTTAATGCAAGCAAGACCCAGTGCTATCTGTTAATCCACAAGCGACTGAACTGCCCCTTAACACCCCTGAAAATGAACGGGATAGATTTAGTGGAGTCAGATGCTTTTGACGTTCTTGGCTTATCGATACAGTCAGATCTACGTAGGAATGATCATATTTTCGATGTGATCTGATTTATTTTCATCTGATCTTCATGTGATCTATACCTCATATATAAAGACGAAAATAGAGTACAATTCGTACACTTGGGCAGAGGCTTCAAGATCATATTTGGAGCTTCTGGATCGAATTCCACGTCGTGTGATTTGATAGGATTAAGTTCTTGCAATTAATTGCAATTATTTTTTTTTTCTTGCAATTAATCATTTGATATATTAATCCAGTAGTGAATTTTAATTGTTATCACTACACCACGCCCATTTTTAGTTCAGTAAGCATACAAACTAAATAACCAAATCTCAGTGTTATACGAGCAAAATAAATCTGAAATAAAGCATTTTCATTGAAATGTGGGCCCATTTTTGATACAATTTCCGAAAGTAATCATACAAACTATATTACCAAATTTTAATCTCATACAATCAAAACAGTCGGAAACATTGAATTTTTTTGATTTGTGGGATGGTAAAGGTGGCGCGGTTGCAACGAAGTATGCAATAACCTAATCTAAGCCGCAAGTAACACACGGTTTAAGTGTGAGCGAAATCCGTTTAGCCGATTAGATTTGTATAAAAGTCAAACAAACAACCAATCAAACAGAAAAATATTTTTATTAATATAGTTTTCATTTATATTAAAACACTCACATATTAAACGATTCAATATTTTTAAATATCGTTTCAAAAATAATAATTTCAGTGACAAAATGTTTGATAGTTTTACAAAATATTATGAAATAGTGGCGTCCAAAAATATTATGAATGTGGCAAACATTTTTAATGTAATGATTTTTATATGAAAAGCGAACACTCTAAACACTGACTGTAAGATCACTGCAATAAATAAAGTAAAATTGTACACTTAATAATTAACCGCTATTTCAGCATACTTTCTCTCAGAGAAATGGTTAACGGTAATTTGTTGATATGTATGCAATTTTTGCTGATTTCCGCTCTCACGCTAATGCTATTGAAATTTTTTTTTAACAGATACATAATTTTCTTTATTTTGTTTTCAACATCACATGAAATAGCATATTTGGCTTGTCTTAAATAGCATCTCATGCATTAGCGGATCATTATCTGAAAGTGCTTTAGCCCCCTTCCCCTTGGAGAATTTTTTGCATAGGAAAATAATAAAATAAGCCTTAAAAGCCGTTTAAGCCCCCCCCTCCCCCCCGCCTCTACCTTTGGCTACAAAATTGATAAACTCCGCCGAAGCAATAATTATCAGTTTAGGAGAAAACAAATCGTAAAAGTTTGAAAATTCAGTTCAAATTAGTAAATGTGTCAAAGCTAATTTCACAAAATTTCGACATGATCAAATTTACAAGGAAACACAGTTTAAAATTATCGAAAAAAATACATTAGCGTGAACCCTCACAGGTTGAAGTTGATTTATGGCAAAATTTGTACACTGCCGCCATCAAGAGGACCAAATATTCATCTCATTGAGCGATTGCACTTTCGGAGTTGTATCCATGGATCGACGAAGAGGTTTATGTACTAAGTCACAGGATGCCAATGATTGAATGCAATCTGTGACGGAAAGATGGACTGAACTGGGACAACGCTCCATGCCATACTCAGCTCGAGGTGGCATTCACTAGGTTTAATAACCGAGAAAAAGGAACACTTTTACGGTTAGGACCATATTCACCGATGCTTAACCCGATAGAAAATATTTGGTCAAAAATTAGAATCTTTCTAAAGGTACATATGGGATTCCCTCAAAGAAGTGGCCCGGGAGTAACTGAGCAGAGACTCATTTACCTTGAAAATCTTATAGATCAAGCAAAAGCAAGTATTGCAAGCGGCGATTGTGGAAGAGCAATCCAGCACAGTACCAGTTTTCATCCAGATGATTTGGCAATGGTCAATATGCCAGTGGGTGTTTAATGTATTATGTAATGCATTATTAAAAAAAAAAAAAAAAAAAAACCAAATGGCCATCTCAGCCCTTGAAAGGACTTTGACCGAGCTTCTTATGATTAATTGTGTTGTGTGTGATGTGAAATGTTTGCACACAAATGATCGCGAACTGGACCTACATGTTTTACGCCGACTCCGAACGGCTTATGCTCTCAAGAAGCTTTTCATGGCAGTTTTTACTCTCTGAGGTTTGCCATTGTCTGCAGAGAGGTGACGACCGAACAGAAAAATTAATTCAATTGAAACAATTTTCTGTGACAGATGGAGGATTCGAACCTGGGTTCTCTGGCGTAAGAGTCACACGCTCTACCCACTACGCCACGGCCGCCATGCATTATTTAGCGGATTCCATATTCACCTTTACAAAGTTTTTTTCTTTTTGACCCATTATTTTCTATTTGGTTAAGCATCGGTGACTATTGTCTTAACCATAAAAGTGTGTCCCAACATAAGCCGATTTGTTCGTCGATCTATAAATACAACTCTGAAAGCACCACGTTCCAATAAGGCGAATATTTTAGTCGGCTTGATGGTCTTAAATATGTAGAATCCTGGTAGATTTTAATTTTTTGAATGTAAAACGTTTTGGAGATATTTTTTCTGTTACGGACATGACAAATGCAAATTGAAAGTTGACTTGAACATATGAATATATATATGAAATATGAATTTTTTTACACTTTGATATTGCATACTGCTTAATAAGGAGTAAATTTTATTATAAAAAATATGCAAAAAATTAACTTGTGTATATTTTATGTTTGAGTAAAGGACATTTAATTAAAATCAATCGTAAAAAAAATTGTGCAACTAAGAAAAAAAAAGAAAACTTTGAGATAGAATAAAAAAAAAATATTTTTTTTTTTCTTAAATTAATATGCCTAATATAAACACTTCCACACACATAAACACATATAAGCACGCAACACATTCCCAAAATTTGGCTTGCCGAAACTCAATAATAACGACTATACCCCCACTTTTCTGAAGCATGTTTTGTCGAAAATGAGCAATTTTATATAGAAACATAACAACTTTATCACAAAGTTCAAACAAAAATACAAAAAAGAAAAAGAATTTGTGTTTTTTTTAATTTTAATATGTCTTATAATTTGTTCTTAATTTTAATATGTAATAGAAAATCCACCTTTAATTGATTTAACAAAAAAACTAAGAATCAAAAAGCACGCAAGATTTTGTTGAATGAAAAACACTGTTCTTAGGTAATTTAACATACGTTTTTCCTATATGTATGATAACCAAATTAAATAAAAATCTGGACAGATTTTTGAGGAAATAAATCAAGGTTAATGAAAATGCTTGAATTTCAAGAAGTTGTTTGGTAATAGCCAGCATTTTTTACGTGCACTGTAATGATGTTAAAAAAAGGCCGCTCTTCCCCCTGTGGTCAAAACAACTTTTTGAAATGCAAGCAGTTCGTTAAGCTAGATTTTGGATTATTCTACTTCTTAAAATTTTAATCGTGTAAGTTTTGTTATTTTCCCAAGTCACCACATTTTAAGTTAATTGTTGTTTAAACACGAAAACGGTTTGCAATAGATAACAACACGTGGATTTGAGAAAAAAAAATTACTTGTTAAGTAAGAAGCATCCTCTTATATGAAAGAATAGAATAAATATATATGACATAATTTGACCTTGAAACGTTCTTCTCTACTAACTTGGCCTAGCAATAATCTTTCGTGTAAGAATCAACTAATTTTGTTTGCACAACAGAGTTTAATAAGATTTTTTTTATTTTATAGCCTCTAAATCAACAACCTATCATTATTATAACGATGTCTTTTCCGCAGCTTAAATTGTCAGTCCTTAAAGCACAACATGACCGAACTCGAATTTAACTACATACAGCTGTAAAGAAATTTTGCTCAGCTACTTTACACTCTTATCCTAAGTAAATATTTGCTGCAGCTAGCAAAGGTTAACAGTAAAAAAAAAATGCAAAAATTATTTGCTCTAACTATCTTTTTTTGTTAGAATTCCCTGCAATACTTTTCGTTTTTTATTTTTAATAAGGTTTCATGTTGTTCATTTGCAGGACAAACAAGTGTACATGCAATGAAAATCTTAGAACTTTGTAAAGAACATTTTTGTTGTAGCAATGTTTACTTCTTTTTTCAAACAAAATTTAAATAATAATTTTAACAAAATAAAAGTATTAAATAAACATCCACTTTACCTTTATTAGTTTAGTTTCATAAAATATAAAAGAAACGTTGTATAAATAAAATATACTCGTTTAACAACATTGTTTTATATATTTTGCGAACGCCTGACAAAAACAAAAACAGATGCCGAAAAAATGTATCGTCTTTTGCGAAGGTAGTTTTACTTTGCAAAACTCTCATTAAGATCTTTCCTCATCTAAAATTCAGCAACCAACAATGTAGGCAATTAAAAATCTCACAAGAAAACAAATAAGTTAAGCCATTCTAAATAGACTCCACGAAATAATTATACGAACGCAGTAACAAATTCTGTTTCTAAATAATGAGCGCACAGTTTTTTATAATGAAAACATTTGTATAAAAGCCGAAAATTTTATTTATTAAACATAAAATTAGTAATTCAATGTATGTTCTTAAAACGAAAGATATGTATATAAAAACCTTTCATGTTTATAATGTTATTTTAAAAATGTATCCGGTTTTGACCAAATTAATAGCTTGTGTTTCCTCCAGAATTTACAATGACCATCTGAAGACGCCTTGGCACTGATGCAATCAATGTTTTTAAGGTTCGAACCTCAGTCCTGGACCATTCTTCTTCTAAGGGCAACTTAAGTTGATTCACCGTTGCATACTGCTTTCTATTTTGAAAAACTCCACGAGATAGTATGCTCCAAAGATTCTTGATGGGGCTTAGAGCAGGACTACAGGCTGGCCAGTTCAATACTCGTATGTTATTTGATGAAAAGAAGTCTTTTGTGAACGAAGCGGTGTGGATAGCAGCGTTATCCTGCTGAAATATCCAGTCATTTTCGCCCATAAGTTCTCCATTTTGCAGTAGGCCGTCTTTAAGCAAGTCCACGTACATTTTTGCAGCCATTTTTGTTGAGATTATCTTTATTAGGGACTTTCCGTGATACCCAAAAGCTGCCCAAGCCATTAGACTTCCTCCACCGAAGTTTCTAGCTATTCTTGTTTGTCGATTTTGCTCCACCCAAGTTCCATTTTTTTCATCAAAAAACTCTACTCGCTGTCACTAATTATCCCTTTTAAAAAATTGAAATCCCACTTGACTTTGACGCCATCTATAACTCATACACTTTATGAAAATTATTTTATTTTTTTTTTTAATCTATAAATTTTTAAAAAAATTTGTGTTAATATCTAATAAAGGGCCGAAGTAATTAACTTTAGAAAATTACTTGCTTACTTTTTTCCTATGCTTCCTATCCTTGCTTACAGTTTTTTCGAAACTGTATTGATACCACGGGTGCGTTTCTGCACCCAACAAAAGGTAAAGCATATACATCACAATTCCTTATTATACAATATTGCTATTATTTTTTGATTTATTTTCATCACATTAAGGTAATTGAAAAACATTTCTTCCTTCGTTAAGTATTCATTTTGATTTTCTTAAAAGTAGGTCAAAAATGAAATCCTTTTATAAATTTTAAAAATGGTAGGGCGTAGAGAGTATGGCGGGGGGGATGCTAAGCTCGAACTCGCAATAAGAAAGCTAAAATATCAAAAATTTTTTGTATGCATTAATATCAAATGAAACTTACATTTATTGCATATTAAAAAATTTCCAAACTTTTGGGTGCGAAAATGTACCCTTTGGCAAAAAACGAGTTAATGAAGAAATGACACTTGTATAAATCCTTAAGAAGCTTAGACAAAACTTCTAAGGTTTCACTTTAGCACAGCAACTACTGCTTGGCTGGTCTCGTATAAATTGGGGTGATTTAAGAGCGTAGATAAATAAGAACTAAAGCAAAAAAAAAAAACAAGCAAAAGAATTGCATGAAACTGACTTTTGAACTTTTTCGGTGCTGGCAATCCAAGCCCATTTTCAGTTGGCTTGAAATGAGTTGAACTAATA
Source organism: Coremacera marginata (assembly GCA_914767935.1). NCBI lineage: Eukaryota > Metazoa > Arthropoda > Insecta > Diptera > Sciomyzidae > Coremacera > Coremacera marginata. The sequence continues at coordinate 122,965,761 of OU612044.1, read as the reverse complement.
ACTTTTAATAAAACTCACGCCAAATTGATATGTTTATCTTAAAAAAGGTAGTTCAAAACGAACTTCTATTTGCTCAAATTGGCAAGAGTTCTGCAGTTGACTACAATTAAGCAGAGGAAGCGATAGAAAAAATCATTAAGGTGCGACGCCAAATGAATGCAAGAAGGTATGAATTAAAAGTCATGCATAAAAATTGGCATGCAATATTGTAATCAGAATTCGGTTATGATTTGGCAATTAAAGTTCATTGTCAATTGACTAAAACTATTTAATTTTAAATGGTTTTCTGGATTTGTTTACGATTTAATGCCAACTATAACAGTATATCAAAGCAAACTTTATTAAGACTAAGATACAATTATATCTTTCCAGAAAACTGATATTATGTTCGGTGGCATGCAAAGCCTATATGACGCCCGAGGCAAACTATATCAAAGTGCCGCCTTAAGAATTTTTGTTTAAAATAACAGGTCATTCAGTAAGTCCGTATGATAATTAAGAACAAAACAAACATCTGATAAAACAAAATTCTGATAAAACTCGATTATATTATTCAACATAGTTGCCTTCGAGAGCGATACGAGTATAGCGATTTTTCAACTTTTTGATACCACCTTTATAGTACGATTTCTCTTTCTCGTCAAAATAGGAATCAGTTTCAGTGATTACTTCATCATTGGACTTGAATTTCTTTCCAGCAAGCATCCTATTGAGATCTGAAAACAGGAAAAAGTCGCTGGGGACTAAATCTGGAGAATACGGTGGGTGGGTAAGCAATTCGATGCCCAATTCATTCAATTTTGTCTTGGTGAAACAACACTTTTTTTCTTTTGCAAATGTGGCCGTTTTTTGGCGATTTCAGCCTTCAATCGATCCAAAAGTGCACAGTAATAGTGGCTGTTTATGGTTTTTGCTTTTTGAAGATAGTCGATAATATTATTCCTTTCGCATCCCAAAATACAGACGCCATCACCTTACAAGCCGACTGTTGGGTCTTTGCTCGCTTTGGATTCGGTTCGTCGACTGCTGTCAACTCAGCTGACTGTCTTTTGGATTCTGGTGTGTAATTGTGAAGCCATGTTTCATCCATTGTCACATATCAACGATAGAATTCGATTTTATTGAGGTTTAACAGCACCAAACACTCCTCTGAAGCATCAATTCGTTGTTGCTTTTGGTCGACTGTGAGCTCACGCGGCACCCACTTTGCACAGAGCTTTCGCATACCCAAATGTTCGTGTAAAATAGTAAAAACACTACCATCTGATATCTTTACAATGTCAGCAATACCGAGAAAAAAGCTTATGTTAAATTGAAAAAAAACCTAATATAATTAATAAGATGGCTTTGGCTGTTTTCAGCCTCCCAAGTACTTCATCAAAACGTCTAAGTTTTACATGTTGACTGGCCAATTTTTATTTGGGTGATAAATTAACCAAGTATTTGGTAATTTTTTATACACTATTTTTAAAAAAAATTTAATTTCAATATAACTTTTTTTCGGGTTTTGGTTTTTTTTATTTTCCTTTTTATTGAAGCTTCCGCCGCCTCTCGTTCTGTGATTTGCTTGACTGAAATTGGCAACAACACAACTTTTTCTTTTATCAACAACCATTATTTTCTTAGAAATTAATGACTTCTCGGCTTTTCTTGCTGCTTAACGTCTATTATAACAAGAACATTAAATTAAATTAAATTAAATTAAATTAAATTAAATTAAATATCAAATACCAAAATTTTACCTTCGTATGCCGTTGAGATTCGAACCCACAACCAACTGATACCCCTGTGTACAAAGTCACTACACTACGCATTAAACCAAACTTCTTCGTGAAACGGAATGATTTATTCAATATTAATAACAACTGAAGCTATGCTGCAGCATAACACAATAATCTGTTAAAAGATTTTTGTTGTATGGCTATCAACAGAATACTGCGATATGCTGTATCTGTTAATACAGCATCCAAAAGTTCCAGGTTCGATTCCGCACGGCGGGTAAAGAAATTTTTTTTTTTCTTTTGTGTTTGTTGATGAAATGTTATAAAATTTACTAGTGTGAATATTAACGTGTGTTTTTTAATTTACTTTGTTATTATTGAATTTAAAGTGATTTTATTAAAAAAAAAAACCATTAAATTATCAAATCTATCCTTCTCTCGTGTGTTTAATGACGCAGCTGTGTTTTTTTTTTCAGAAGATAGCTCAAAACTATGCTTAAGTCATCCATGCTAGTTGTTTTTTAATTTTGTATTCTTGGATTTTAGGCTTAGGTGAATCAAATATTTTTTTTGGCAAGGTATCGAAGTATGTGCTTTCAAAGGAATGTATTAAGCAATAAATTGCTTAGGTGAATAAGCATGAGTTTATAATTCCCATACAATTCTCTTTACCAAGCCGACTTAGGTGATTTACCTAATGCTTTTTTTCTCGGTGGAGCTCGTGCACCTTCAATTTGCGATCGTTCATATCCAACTTGTGGATTTTTTTCATGTTTTATGGAATAACAGTCTGATTTGGGCATACACTGCACTCTGCATCATTTGTGCTGGTACGACCACGTTTAAATTTAGCAATCCACTTTTCTCGATTTGTCTCGATGGAGCAGAGTCCGGATAATGTTTATCAAGCCATTGTTTGGTTTCCACTGTATTTTTTATCATCAAAAAGCAATGCTTTATCAAAACTCGAAATTCACTTTTTTCCATTTTTTTTTTTCAATAGGAATAGTTGCATACAAAATTCTATAACTCACGAATCAATTGTCAGATTGTTGTCAAATTTTTATACGTATCGTTTGAACGTCGGTACTAAATAAAAATCCTATCTAGTACTAGGGAAAAATCTAGTAACGCCATCTATGTGTCATTCTATGTACTTTTTTTAACGTACTGTTATGTCTTACAGGAATTATCAACTTAAAAAATTTTTTTTTATATTAAATTTTTCTAATATTATTTAAAATAAAGGGGAGAGAGGGGCACATTTGAGCAGTGCTAATAAACCCTTCTTTAAAAAATATTTTCGAGTTCAAGGCAAATTTTTCAATTAGCAACATTTTTTTCTTTAACCGTCAAAGACTTTTGCTAGTCTCTTAACCCTCAGATGGATGAGAGCATGGTATTGCTGAGAAGAAATACAGTGGTCTGGGCAGACCACATACAATTTTAGCTAGGAAGAGACGCGTAGGACTGGGTGAGCATAAGGTGTGCTAAAGGTCACTGTGAAGATATACCCAGTGACCATTTGGTCCTTTGGATGTGTTTTTATACGGTGCCATTTACCTGAAGTTTGTAGTGCTTGGTAGAAATCAACACCACTGGTTTCTTTTTTTTAACATTGTAAGAGCACTAGCGATTTTGTTGTCGTAGAAGCTAAAAGACTGCAGAATGATTCTCTTAAATGATGCTCAGCTAAGAAAATATTCCTCGTGAGAAAACATTTATAACATAGCGGCCAATCGTTTTAAAACAAATTGGTTTTTGATGGACTGTTCAAAACTGCCCCAGTTTTTATTTATTTATTTAGCCAAACGAGGCAATATACTTATTCTAACTTATTTTTCTAACAGGTTGTTGTTTTATTTATTTTTTGGTTGTTGTTTTATTTATTTTTTATTTTTTGTTTTCCTTTCCTCTTTCCTTGTTTTAGGTGTAGAAGATATGCAAATCTCAGTGGGCGTAATCCACCCACATGAATTGATACATTTTCAAAAACACGTCAAAAAGAAAAGACAAGAAGAAAAACGAAGGGGGGAACTTATATACTAAGCTTACATACTAACAGATTTTATACATAAAGTAAAAATATGTACTAATTTTCAATACTATGCTAAAATGTTATTAAGATGGAAAGCTAAATGGGAAAACAACTCGGTAATGTAAAAAGAGGAATTTGGATATGGGAGAATAGAGTTAATATTACAATGCCGTGTTTTACTTATTCAACATTAAAATTTTTCATTTACAATTTTTCTATAAATGCTAGATCAAGGAAATAGAAGAGGGATCAGAATGGTGAAAAGGAATTGGAGAAGATTCGCTTATATGTACCATTGGGCATAGGACGTGAATTGGTGTTTAATATGGGGATAGTTATGTAAAGAAAAGTGATTTGGAAAGGGAACGCTTGAATCTGAATTTCGATATTGGCGGTGTATAATGCTCGCTGATATTATTAAATATTTTACAACTTCTATTCAAGGGCTCGTTCGATGCGTAAATAGTGTTGTGATGCGATTCTTTTAACAATTTTGTATACCTTGTTCGCCTTATTGGTTCATTAAATAGTATCTTGCTCGAGATGTATTCGCTACCGATGTTACCAATAATAATATCAAATATAAAGCATGAGCAAAGTAATATTCTCCTTGATGACAGCGACATTAAATTGAGGATTTTAAGTCTACTCTCGTATGGTGGTAAATTTGTATAGTCATGAGGATCGTATAGGTCTCTCAATGCAAAAAGCAAGAATTGTCTTTGAATAGATTCTAGCCTTTCACTATGCACTTCAAAAGCTGGGTTCCAATTATGCAACAGTATTCTAAGATTGGTCGCACTAATGTGCAGTATAAGGTTTTAGTTATCCAAAGGTTTTTGAATTTTTTTGCACGTTTTTTTATGAAACCGAGCATTTTGTTTGCACTGGATATTATATGATCGTAGCGAAGGTTAAAACGCATCTTACTATCAAGAATTATTCCAAGATCTGCTATGTGGTTGACCCTTTTAAGTTCCACCTTATTTAGCATGTATCTGCTATATGTTATAACGTTTTTACGGGCAAAACTTATAACGTAGCACTTATTTATATTTAAAGAAAGTTTATTTTGACTACACCACTGTTCCAGAGACAAAAGCTTATTCTGTAAGAATACTTAATCCACTTCTGATCTAAGGGTATAGTATAATTTTAAGTCATCTGCATATAAGAGATGGGAGACATCATGCAAAACTTCAGATATGTCTGCAATAAATATGTTGAAGATAAGTGGACCAAGATGGCTACCTTGAGGTATACCCGACGAGACAACAATCTTTTTAGACAGAGTGCCCTGAAATTTTACATATTGGGATCTTTCACAGAGATAAGACTTGAGCCATTTCAGCACAGTACCTGATATACCAAATTTGTCTAGTTTCTTAGCTAGGATTTCGTGATCAACACGATCAAAGGCTTTTCTAAAATCTGTATAGACTGCATCTATTTGGTGCCGCTTTCCCATTTTAGTAAGAATATCTGATGACATGATTGTAAGATTTGTGGTTGTTGATCGTCCTTTACGAAAACCATGTTGCTGCTCGTTTAAACACGGATTAGTTACGCTCGTGAGTTTGGAACATATAATTTTTTCAAATAGCTTTGGAATAGCTGACAATATTGCAATACCTCTATAATTTTCAACTGATCTCTTGTCGCCATTTTTATAAATTGGCGTAAGATGACAAGATTTCCAAGAAGTTGGGAATATACCTGTATGCAAGGATTTGTTAAAAATCATATGTAACGGAGTAATTAATTGGTCTAAGCATTGAACAAGTGAAATTGGTGGTATAAGGTCTGGACCTGGAGATTTATTTGAATCTTATTCTTTAATGGAATTGGTTATGTCACTCCGTGTATTATTAATTTCACAAACCAATGGCGGTCTACTAGTTATACTGGCAAATGTAGGTTGATTTTGGGATGTAGTTGAACCAAAGACTTCTTTCAAATGATCCGCAAAGAGATTATAGATTACAAAATTTCCTGTAAGTTAGATGAAGTAACATTGTATTTAAACATGAAATTTGTGTATTCGTCCGATTTCCGCTTTACATTTAAGAAATTTAAGAATTTTTTCGGGTCTTCAATAATCCTTTCTCCAATTAAATTGGTGTAAAGCCTATAAGTCTCTTCGGACTTAATGGAGAACTCTTTAGACACCTCTTCGTATCTAACCTTTACCTCGTCACTTACAATAACGCCATTTTTAATGACTCTGTAAAGTTTATTTCTTTGATCTCAAATTTTTAATATTTTAATCAAGCCATGGTTCCGCTGGTTTATTTTTTTTTTTCTTTATTTTTGGAACATGAGTATTAAATACAGAAAAGACTTTGTGATAGAAAAACGATACAGCATCGTCCAATTCTAGTGCAGACAAGTGGTTCCAGTCCAAACAATTTAAGTTATTTTTAATGTTATTGTAACCGGCATTGAGGAAATCGTATACAATAGAATTATTGAATGACTGTATAAAAGTTATGTTGTTAGTACATAACTCAGTAGTAAAGGTAGTATGGTGGAGGGTATTAGAAAATATTTGCTCGGCCTCACAGGTTGGACTAACCTTTACTTCGTCATATGAGTTAGTAAAAATCAAATCTAGCCAGCGATTGTTTCGGTTTGGAACTGGAGCTACTTGCTGATCATCATTACTATATCATTACTATAAAAAGTACTTAATAAGTCGAAGTCGACCGCATTGGACAGGTTAATTGGAAGGAGATGATTGTGCACACATAATCATCGTGCACAAAAGTTATATTGGGACGGTTGAAGTCTCCAAAGATAATAATTCTATCTTCTTCGTTTAACGCGGCTGTTATTGGCGTTATAATTTCACATAATTCACTGTAGGAATTGTAAGTTGAATTCGGAGGAATATAAATAACACCAATGTATACGGAAACTTTTTGATCTAGCCTTATTTTGATTTTTTTGTGCTCGAATCATTTGGAGGAGCAGGTTAGGAGTTATGTGTGGCAATTAAGACACCTCCTCCTCGAGACAGGTCAGAGCTTGCATAGTCTCCAGTTGCTATCTAGAATTTCTTCATTTTTGATAGCGTCATCCGACCACGTTTCCGTAAAGACAAAAACATTGAAATGACAAGATTTAGCTTCAACAAACAGTTTATTGAGTTTGACTCTCATGCCATCACAGTTGTGATATGATATACTAAAAGTCGCAATTGAAGGCAGTGTATTTCGGGGGGCTGGATAATCGGACACTGTTTTAGGATGAGAGTTAGAGGCAATAGAAATTTTTGAAGTTAGAACGTGCTCTTTGTAAATGCCATATATACTTTGAGCTAGTATGCGATGCAAATGTCGTGAGGTCGTTTTCAACATCATTGGGTGAAATGTTGAGGCTGTGGCGGAACCTTCAGTTCTGATCCGCTCCCGTATAGTGCTCCTCAAGCAGTTGGCGACACTTTGTTGCAACTTTAAACGGCATATTAATAAATGTAATGTAAGCATCCACTCTTTGATTCTAGCAACTTAGTTTGTCACACGAGCGGCAAACTAAACAAATTCCTTAAGTGATTAAACGATCACTTGAGACGTTTATTTGTGGCCACACATGTTGGCACGGTGACACACCGACGTTCCGTCCGTTTGACTCATACATGCGACTCGCGACCGTCACTCCGACTCTGCGCTATGCTATGACGAATAGTATAGCGTTGTCCAGGCTGTGTTTGTTGTACATCAACAAGCATTGGTTCTTATTTCTTTGCACTAGCTGCCTGTGTGTTGGCGTAGCTAACCAACACCCAATTCAGCGCCTCCAACGTTTCCTTGACGGTTCTTGCAACATGTGGCCGTGCGTTGTCATGTTGAAAAACCACTTTGTCGTGTCTTTTGCCATACTCCGGCCGTTTAACCTTTAATGCTCGGCTCAATTGCATTAATTGTTGTTGGTAGCGTTCCCCAGTGATGGTTTCGTTAGGTTTTAGCAGCTCATAGTACACGACACCCTTCTGATCCCACCAAATACACAGCATAAGCTTGGCGCCATGAATATTCGGCTTGGCCGTCGATGTTGATGCATGACCGGGTGGTCCCCACGATTTTTTTCGCTTAGGATTATCGTAATGGATCCACTTTTCATCGCCAGTGACAATACCATGCAAAAAACTCTTCCTTTTATGCCGTTGAAGCAGTTGTTCGCACATGCAAAATCGCCGTTCAACGTCTCTCGGCTTCAACTCGTACGGCACCCAATTTCCTTGCTTTTGAATCATTCCCATGGCCTTCAGGCGTTTGCCGACCGTTGATAAGTCGACTCCCAATGATTCTGACAATTCTTGAAGGGTTTGACACGGGTCTTCATCGAGCAAAGCCTCCAATTCCTCATCTTCAAACTTTTTCGGCTGGCCCGGACGCTCTTTGTCTTCCGTATCAAAATCACCACTTTTAAACCGACGGAACCAGTACTCACAAGTAGAAATCGATGGAGCATAGTCCCCGTAAGCCTCAGTAAGCGTGCGTTGTGCTTCAACCGCTTTTTTCTTCAAATGGAAACACAAAAGTAAACCTTCCCGCAAATTGCGTTTTGTTGGAACGAAAGTCGACATGTTCACAGAGAAAAAAATATATGTTGTTTACACTTCAGTGGAATGACACATACTGAAAAATGAAGCTTAGACAATGTGCTTTGAAATGAATATAGTCACAGGTGTGCCCGATGCGATCTATTGATAGTTACGCCATCTCTTAGAAAACCTTTAAAATTAATTCCAACCCCCAATGCAACCGACGGTCTCTTAGACGAGAAATAACGAAACGACCCTCACTACTAACGTCAGCGAGATTTTTTGTGAGCTTCGCATTAGGTGGCAGAAGAGGATTCAGAAAGGCTGGTGTAACATTAGTGAACGTTTGAGTATTAGTGCCGGTAATTAAGAGAGGAGGTGTGTTATTGGAGGGTGTGATTGCTGATGAACGTGTTGCAGTAACAGGTTGTGTAGAAGTAGGCTTAGGTTTGACTATTGCGGGCTGTGGGGATGGATTTAGTGCATGGGAATGGATGAAATTAGGATATTTATATGAATAAGTTTTATTTTTTTCGTCGTTATTGAAGTTAAACGAAACCCGTTTAACTTTAGGATAAGGGAGTTTCGACGATATATAAGGGAGGTCGACGAATAGGAAATTTAGAAGAAGATAATAGTTGAGAAGATAGTTTTGACTGTGGAGAAAACTTTGGGAATAAATTTGTTTTATATGACCAGTTTTGATCTTGAGCTGGTTTTGAGGTTGTTCTGGCAGGTGGGCTTATATTATTTTTATTACTATTAATATTAGTAGGCTTAATATATTTAATCATAAGCTTAGTGATATGCTTAATACTAGGTACCTTAACTTCCGTTTTTAGTTTTTCCGTCCATTCAGTTATACGAATGTTTCCTTTTGTTCGCATACCTGCACTAGAAAACATCCACGCATATGCCTTGGGTATATTAAATTTAAAACTGCTAACCTTGGATCGTTTTGACGACTTTTTATGGCAGTCTGAGATGGTTAATTTGTACTCCTTTTTGAAGTGGTTTTCTACCCAAGTTGCATCTGTAGTTGTGGGGAAGCCTTTCATGAACAAAGCAGTGCTATCACTTTGGTTTCCTGTCTTTAATTTTTGAATTCTGATTCCATTCTGAAGTGGTCTAAGAGGTTCCAAAGTCATTAATAATTTTCCGAGGTGCAGCAACAGGTGGTTGTATTAATGGTGTGGGTGCTGGTTGGCCAGGTTGCGAATCCGAGTTAGATGGTAAGGGACGCACTGAAAGGACTGTCACGTAGATCCTGTTGGTTCCAGTGCTGATTGCATCAGATATTTCCGCAAGCGACTCTCTAAACAAGAAAAGATCGTCACTTATTTCATTTGTTTTGTGATACAAAACTTCGATAAGTGGATCTGGTTGGTGATTGTGTTGTTATCTTCGAGGTGGATTGCAGCAAGATTTCGACGTCATTTCTTAAGCTCGCGATATTTTCAGGAACATATTTTAGCAATTAAACTATGTTTATTTTCTCAAAGTTTGTGGTTATTGATTTATTTATAGCACTTATCGCGGTTTCAAAACAGTTCATATCGTTTTGATGGTCTATGGCATAGGTTAAAATTTTGCTTAAGTTTTTCGAAAGTGTTCCGAGCATTTTATCACTTTCTTCTATTGATTTAAAGCTTCATCAAATTTCGACACTAGATCGACTGTCTTTTTCAAACACTGTTTATTTTCCGACCGCACTGAGTTTGTTAAGTCACTAAGGCATTTTATAGCGAGTAGAACATGCGTGAGTGACAATTCATTACATTCATCGCAGTAAAACGAAAAATTGGCCAGATATTCGTCAAGATAAGTTTAGCTTCTTTTCGATAAGCCTATGCAAGAAGTGTGGAAAAATTTTCCACAGAGGCCTTTGCACGTTATCCTGGGCGCCTTACGGTCCTCTGCGGTACAAGAAGGTGAAGCACAGATTTTATCCATTTTTTATTTTTATTGTTCTTATTGCTATTTTTATTTTTTATTTTTTTTTGTTTATAATTCTGTCTGTTTAGCAGAGAAATGCAAAGACAGCAAAGGTTTGGAGCAATAATAGCGCAACAAGAAAATGTTTTTTTTTTTATGATTGCTGTTTAGTCGAGTAAAGTTGACACAGTGAACGAAAAATAGCCTGCAGAATTCGCACTTTTATTTAATTTCGGTCGAATTTTACAGTACTGTTGAACTGATTATTAAATAGACCACTGAACTTTCAACTGTGGTCAAGTGAAACCACTAAATTCGCACTTTTTTAGAATTTATTTTTATAGAAGTCCACGAATAATAGGCAGTTTAATGCAATAATTCACGAAACAAATTTAAACTGAAATTTAAAAATGTGCGGAGCTTAAAAATTTACAACAAGTCCGATCTCTATGACAGTCGATTCAAGATTCTCCTAATAAAAATTGTTCAAAGCTACCCCACATGGAAGGGGTGGCACATTTGAACACATTGACTTGCTCCATTTATAAAATTATAAAAAATAGTAAAAACTAACAAACTAAAACTATCCAAACTCTACACTTAAACTGAAGTTTATTTCCATTTCTAAGAGTCAAATGATGGTATACGTCAATATTTCAAAACCATGATTTTTTTTATAAGGGTTGGAAGAAAAAAAGTGTTCAAAGGTGTCCCCTCTCTCTTACTATTATCAGCCAGAAATAGTTAAATAAATAATACAGTTTTTGTGAGCACAGTGTTCAAAGAGCAAGTGGCTACTTGATTCTTATTTCAAATGTTTGTTACGCACATCTTTTTGAAGAAACTGAAAGGTAACACTTTTCAGAAATTTGAAGATCATTGCGGCGTTTGCCGCTCTTCACAATGTGCCGCCCTAGTCATTTGCCCCGTAAGCCTCGTGCTACTATGTTGATGTTTTTCATTACATACTTTAACAATTTCAAACTTTTTGACTGTATCAGAGCCTTAAAATTAATAACGGAATCAAATATCGTTTAACATGAAAACCACGCTAATCTATAATAATTTTGATACAATAGTAATGATTTTTCATTATTTTTTATGTGAATCAAAAATCTTTGCCGTATATTTATATCATTGCATAACTTGAACGATATATCAATATAAAAGGTCCCTGACGCCCATTTATTTTTACCTCAAAATATCCCCGCTCTAAGAAGCCCAAAGAGTTTTTTTTTCAATAGAAAGTAATCTTAATCTTATTAAAGAAAAATACAATGAATTATAATGTAGAACATACATGTATCGCACAAATCAAATTTCGAAAAAATAGTACGATTATTATAATGGAAAAACATACATGTATCACATAGATACTATTACGACAATAGTACGATTATTAAAATGTAGAACATACGTGTATCGCATAGATCATATTACGAAAATAGTATGATTATAAAAATGTAGAGTATACATGTATCGGATCATATAACGAAAATCAATCATACGATTATTATAATATAGAACATACATATTAAACACGTGCAATAGTAGAACTGAAAGTATTGTCAAAACAAATATACCACATACGTATCTGTTACTATTGGTATGCATGAGTGAATGAGTGGAACAGTTATGGTATGGTTTTGCTTTTACGCACTCACTCTAATCGTAAAGAGTATAACAGTTATACCTAAGTATGCATTGAGTGAGAGAATTATTTGTTGCTTGCTCTCAAATAACTGTTGTACCACAAATATTTTCAAAGTATTGTTGGTGGAAGATAGACGTGAAGCATATGTAGGTTAATTTTGAAGTGAAAAGTGATTTGAACTGAAAATTATATTTAAAAATGAACAGTTTTGAAATAAAAGAAAAGATTTTATCTGATGTCTATAAAATTAGTGCGAAGAGGTCGAAGCAAGATATGGGATTGCTTTGGCCTTATTAAAGACGAAAACGATGTTGAACTAACAAATTTTGCTGCATGCAAAATTTGTAAAAATATATACAAATACAATAAAAATGCATTATCTAATTTAAACAAACACAAGTGTTGTGCATTGATAAAAAATGAAAAAGAAATTCAATTGATTGAGCCAAACCAAGAAGCTAAAAAGGCATGCACCGATGTTTTAACTGAGTGGGTTCTTGGAGACATTCGCCCTTACTCTTTAGTAAAAGACAGTGGACTAAAAGAGTATTCAAAGCTGATGTTATCCCTAGGAAACAAATTCGGAACCAATCTTAATGTTGATTCACTAATACCACATCCAACAACAATATATAGAAACGTTGAGAATAGCTATTCTGTACACTTTGCAAAGCTTCAGTCTGAGATAGCATCCATACGTCAAATTGGTTATGCTCTGACATGTGACCTATGGACTGAAAATTTTTCAAAAATTTCGTACCTCGCCTTAACGGCTCATTTCGTTATGGATGGAGTGTATAAAAGCAAGTTGCTGGGAGTGAAGTCTATGAAAGGAATTTCTAATAAAAGTAAGTTGTCTGTAAAATAATATATGTAAACTTAAAAAATGTTAGTAGAAAAATGTTTAAGCTCGTATGTAAATCCAGCAAACAGTTTGCTAAACTGATTGTTTTGGGAAAAGTTTTAGTTTTATCAGTGTTTCATAAAACTTCCATTTTGTCTTCTTCATTTAATTTTGAGAACAATTTTACTTACATTTATAAATTAAAATTTTTTACTAAATTTCAAATGTTTTTTCAATTGTTATTTATTTTATTCAATGTCCTATCCTATTATAACTGTAATTAATTATATTTGAAATTATTTATTTACGAAATAGGCATCAATATAAAACAAAAATTGGATACTCTAGTGAATGAGTTCAATTGTTCCTTAAATGACCCAGTAGTAGTGGTTACAGATAGAGGAAGTAACATCAAAGCAGCTTTAAAAGATCACGAAAATATCAACTGTATAAATCACTTGATTCACAATACTATAGAAAAATGTATTAAAACGTCAGCACAAATTGATGAAATTGAACCAAAATCATCCAAATTGGTAAAATTTTTTAAGAAATCTGGCTTAAATTGTGTTTTAAACACTTCATTGAAAAGCTTCACACCCACAAGATGGAATATAGTATATTTTAATATATTATCAATAAAATCTAATTTTACTGATATTCAAAAAATACTAAATGAGAAAAATATGACTGAGCAATTTAGCATAATAAAAGAATATTATTTAGACCAATTAATTTCAATTTTAAAGCCTTTCATGGATGCTTCCACAGAACTTGAAGGCAGCTCCTATGTTACTATTCATTTAGTTCACCCACATATTAATAATTTAAAAACAATGTGTAATACCACCAATAGTGATGAACCTAGTTTTATCTCGGAGTTTAAAAGAAATATATATGATACTTTAATTTCCTTAGTAGATAGCAAGATCACATTATATCATAAATTAGCAATATTTTTATTTCCGCCAGCAAATCAACTTACTCAGTTTAGTTTAGAAGAACAAACAGAAGTAATAACCAAATGTAAATCTTTGTTGCTTCCTTATTCAAATGAAATAAATATTGTTAATTCACCCACTGAAACAAGTTCATCTAGAATATATTCATTATTTGAAAAATATGTCCAACCAATAGAGGAAGTTTATTCTAACCAATATATAATTGAAAATGAAATAATTAAATATAAAAATACGAATGTGCGCCTCTGCAAAATGATTTTAATATCTTGAAATGGTGGAATGATAGGAAAAATGAATTTCCATTGTTATATAAACTGAGTTGCCGAATACTCGCTATACCAGCATCTAGTGCCCCTTCAGAAAGAATATTTTCCATTGCACGGGCACTAATAACAGATAAACGATCCAAACTTGGATCTAATGGAAAATCAGTTAATGAAATTTTATTTGTAAATATAAATTCCAAAGATTTAAAAATTGAATTCCCAATTTAATTTAATTTTGATTTAAAAACAAACATTTTAGTTTTTCACACCATTTCAAAATATGGAAACTGAATTATATTTTTTTGTAATGTATTTTTATTTTATATGTATGTATGCTAAGGTTTAAATTACTTTTTGTGATATGTTTATGTTTGCCTTTAAAGATTGAGTTTTGTATTTCTATAATATAGTTTAAGTTATAGGTATGCACTGAATTTTATTTGTGCTATATTTATGTTTGCTTTACTTTTTGTGATATGTTTATGTTTACCTTTAAAAAATTGAATTTTTTATTTTTATATTATAGTTTAAGTTCTAGGTATGCACTGAATTTTATTTTGTTATCTGAAAAACTTTAAGTTTGCTTAAATTAATAAACGACATTGTTGTACAACATACAACTATTGATAATATACCTACATCGATATGTTTGCATTTATTGGCAGTGTACAATAAGTACTTATAGTACCGTCTTCATTATCTGTTTTATTTGTTTGAGCGCATTATAGGAAAACAAATGTATTTCTCTCGTTCTCTCTGTACTCACTCACATCCAATCTACTAGAGAGAATAACAATACCAACTTATAACAGAAACACTAAACCACTCATCTGTATGCACTCACTGATGATGTCTTCAGAAACTGGTGTGTTTAGATGTAACTGTGCACGTGTTTAATACATATATCGCATAGATCATATTACGAAAATAGTACGATTATTATAATGTAGAACGTCCATGTATCGCCAAGATTATATTACAACAGTAGTACGATTACACAGGTATACACGGTTTTGGACCAGAGAAGACGAAAGTGGTCCCATATGTATTTTCATGTATTATCAGGTCGAGTTTAGAAGTTAAAGGCAAAATTAAAAAAACAGTTCTTTTTCTGATAACTGCACTATATCTTTTTAACGCAGTAGCCAATTTTAAGTATCTTATAAAGGTTTGATTTAAAAATACTAGACCTAACTATAACTGTTTAAAAAAATTAATTGTCTTTTGTAGTTTTAAAGATATCAGCCTTCAAAGTTAAAAAATTTTAAAATTATTCAAATTTTTTCATGTTTGCAACCCTGTAACTTTGTTTCCTTCCAATTTATATTAAAAACTTTATTTTTTCAGATAGAATATCTTATTAGCTTTAGAAAACTTTTTATTTTTTGCCAATATCTTTGACAGTTTATGAGTTATTTAGAAAAATCTGCATTTTTATCTGCTTTAAAAAACTCTGATGGCGGAAACTTCATAAGAAATTGTTGACCCAAGCATTAGAAATTCGATTTAAATATAACTTTTTTCGCTGATTACGAATCACTTACCACTTGTTTCTTAAATAAAATCAAAGAGACATTTTGAGCAATTTTCAAGAAAAACCCATTATCTTATTTGAAAAAATTTTACAAATGAAGTGCAGTGGAACTGCGCCGTTTATAATTCCCAGATTTCGTTTCACGTATTAGAGACCAACAATAATCGCTTAGCATACCTTCATCCCAAAATCTTTGTAATTCTTCTCAATTCATTGTAAATCTTGGTGTAGTCGTTCACCTTGCTCGTCGCTGGTTTCGCCTAAGTTGTCAGGAAAGAAACCCAAATGGGAATGAAGAAAGTGAATTTTTAACGACATTCGGGCACCCATTTTGCAATAGTTTTTCAGCAGTTTCTCAACAATTTGCTTGTAGTCGTTACTCTTTCTATTACCTAGGAAATTTTGAACAACGCTCATAAATGATTCCCATGCTGCCGCTTCCCTGACCGATAAACATTTGCTAAAGTTGTTGTCCTTCATCAATTTCCTGATATCCGGTCGGACAAAAACGCCTTCTTTAATTTTGGCATATGAAATTTTAGGAAAAATCTTTGTAAGATACTGGAAGCCTGGCCTTTCTTGGTCAAGGGACTTCACGAAATATTTTATTAGACCAAGTTTAATATGTAAAGGTGGAAGCAAAACACGAGTTGGATCAACCAGTGGTGTAGCAGAAACATTGCCTTGTCCTGGAATGTATTGGTGACGAAGCGGCCAATCCTTTTTGTGGTAATGATGCTTGGTAGCGCGACTATCCCAGAGGCAAAGACAGCAGCAGTATTTCGTAAAGCCAGATTGCATCCCAATCAGCCAGCCTATTACCTGAAAATTAAATACAGGGTACTACTGCACTACTTCTATATATATAAGTAACATTTGTTTTTCAATACCTTCAGATCGCCACAAATTCTCCAGTTGTGTTCGTCGTATTTTATATTTTTCAATATTTCAACCATAGCCGGGTAATTTTCCTACGTGTTGTGTGCGTGAACAAGCGGGACAGATGGCTTTGTATTACCGTTGTGCACGAGAGCAGCTTTGAGACTGTATGTTGAGCCATCTATAAACAAACGCCATTCATTTTTATTGTACGGTTGTTTCATCGCTTGAAATAAACCGACTACATTATTGCAATAACACATCTTATAATTTTTTTGTGAAATATGGCATCAACTCTTTATTTCTATTTCTATAAAACATCACTTTCGCTTCTCTGTCGATATATTTCCATTGTTGCAAACGCGATGCTAACAATTTTGCTTTTTGTTTCGATAGCTGCAAGTCTCGGACAATATCACTCAATTCAGCTTGCGAAAGTAAATGTTTTTCGTTCATGACAAATTCATTGCCACTACTCATACATTCATCTGCAGTGGGAGAGTTCGTGCTGGAACAAACGGGCAATCGATCATCTTTGCAACGTGGAATTGGCTTAGACGCAGAAGAAACTTCTGGACATTTCCAGCTCTTCATATTTTTGGAATTTATACCGATTACGTTCGTCAAGCAGAAGTAACAATCATCCGTGTGGTTTTTGGGTTCTCTTCAAAGCATCGGCGATGAAAATGAAAAATATTTTTTGTCGCCCACTGACCATTTGTACAACTTGGTTCGACATGCGTTACAAAACAATTTCGGAACCCATGGCTTTCCTATATCACTAACACTGAATCCAAAATAGTGCATATAAGCGTATTTCATAAAATCAGTTATGACTTTGCCTTTTTTGGAAACAATATACCCGCCACAAACATAACAGAAGGAATTTACTTCGACTTTGCACGTTGACCTTGGCATTTTTATCAATTACTTTTTGGTTTAACACAATTTAAATAAACACGCAAACAGCTAACAAAAGCGACTAAGAACATTAACAAAGTAAAAAAAAAACGCAACGGTAAAGAGCATATTTAATTTTTATTATTTTTTGTGGATAGAAAAATTTATTTTTAATTTTTTCCTTTTGTTTGATAGAAATATGATGGACTTTTAGTAAACTTTTTATCTTTTGACAATATCTTAGGTAGTTTTATCCAATTAGAAATTTTATTAAAATTTTCCTAAAAAATTACAAGAGCTAACAAATCAAATTTTTCTAAATAACTCATAAACTGTCACAGATATTGGCAAACAATAAAAAGTTTTCTAAAGCTAACAAGACATTCTATCTGACAAAATAAAGTTTTTTAAAATAAATTGGAAGGAAACAAAGTTACAGGGTTGCAAACATGAAAAAAATTTAACAATTTTAAAATATTTTAAATTTGATGGCTGATATCTTTAAAACTACAAAAGACAATGAATTTTTGTAAACACTTATAGTTAGGAATAGTATTTCTAAATCAAACCTATATAAGATAATTCAAGTTGGCTACTGCGTTAAAAAGATATAGTGCAGTTATCAGAAAAAGAACTGTTTTTTAATTTTGCCTACAACTTCTAAACTCGACCTGATAGAGAAAAATGGACTGCGGATTTGAATTCAGCAGGCAAAAATACATATAGGATCAATTTCGTCTTCTCTGGTCCAAAAGTTGACCTCATTTTGTAAACCTGTGTTATCAACCCTTGGACAAAATATTTTTAGAACACGATTATTAAGCCTTGCCCAAAAAATTTATTTCGAAAACACGATTACTAAAACTAAAAAAAATATTTCGAAAACGTATTAACCTGTCCGAATGTATTATTATTATAATAATATACATTAATTGACTCTCATATGAAATGAATAAAAATCTTTATTCAAAGTGGATTAACAATTATTTTTTTGCTTGACATTTTGGCGACAAATCGGGGTCCAACAAGCCCACCTAAATAAAATCCGCCTTAAAAAAAACACGAGCATTTAATATTATTTATAAACGAGGCGCGTATGAGTTTACTTAAATTGAAACAGGGCCCAAACGCCCTCAAAACATATAAATGAATCATTACCAATGAATTAGGTGAATAAAACAAGTACTTTGTTTAAATTTGAAAGAATTCCATTGAATGAAACAAAAATAAAAATCATTTGTTTGTTTCTAAGACCTTGTTAATCAGTAAAAAAAAAATTATGAAAAATAATAAATTTCTTAGATCTCATTAAATTCTCTTCATGATGATGTAATGCTGTCAGCTCGCAGATTTTTCTATGATTTTTAGGAATTTTTTTAGCAAAACTACAACATTAGAATTGGATAAAAACTTGAGTTTGATCTTAAAAAACACCATTAAATATGACACATAAAAAAATTACATGGACAGGCTTACCTATATAATTGTCTATCAAAAGAAAAAAATTAGAAACATCTACCGTTTTTTAAAAAAGTTACAGGAAAAACATTTTTTGAGCTATTTTCAAGCAATTTTAAGTGCGTTTTTGGTGCTTTAAATGAAAACCGGCTGGCTATTTTCCACTACGATGCCGAAGATGCAACAACAATAATGGCACATAGCTCGCTCTTTTGAAGTGTCTGCGTCACTCCTGCACTGTACTCTTAATTTAACACAGATAAAAAGGGATTACAAACTTTTTGTTTGTATATTAATATATACCCTATAGGAACAAACTAACTTGTTTGTAAAAACAACTAATTAAAAAACTAATTTAAAATAAACTAGTATATGAACTACTTTGAATTATATTCAGGCGGCAACTACTCTGATTTTGACATGTTTTAATTGCAAATTTTTATTAGATTACAAGTTTAAATATATTTAACCATGTTATTTCATCAATTATTTTGTACTTTAGGCCATCAGTAATAGTTTTCAATTGGGTATTTTAAAGTAATTAAAAAACTAATTTGAATATAACTAATTTAACAAGTAGTTGAAAATATATGCAGGCGAAAGTCAATTGACTTATTTAGCGGACATCACCATACAAAATATGTTAGTTCGTTCTATGGAAAAAAGTCAAAATTTCAACTAGTTGTGGTTGACAAAAAACTACTTTATCAACTACTTTTAAATTAGTTGATTTTCCTGCAGGGTAGATACAGAATAGATAGAATTAATGGAATAGAAAGAATTGATGGAATATATAGAATAGTTAGAATAGATAGAGTAGATAGAATAGATAGAAAAGATGGAATAGATAGAATAGATAGAAAAGATTAGGGATGTCAGTGACAAAAATACATCGATGCATTTCTTTCATTCGATACATCGAAATGTACATCGATATTTTTCGATACATCGGATGGTATACATCGATGCATCGATTTACATAGGAGTTTCAGATAATATTCGCAATGAAATGTGTTACTTGCCAAATTGTAGAAAATTCCAAATTCATTACTATAACCGTTCACGGCCTGAAATGTCATAAATTGCATGTGTTTCTCAATCGCCGTGTTCAGTTAAAAAAAAATTTTCAAATTAGGTAAAAATTTACATCCCACAGTAATTGTTGATGCTCTTTCCGAATCTGACCTCAAATTAACGCCATCTACCACCATTTTTTAAATATGGCGGCTTCAAGGCAAAAGAATGTAAAATTAAACCATTTTTTTTTTTAAATAATCGTGAATATGAACAAGAAACCAATGATGTAGGGTGCTGAATCTCTATATTTGGTGGCATTTTGAGTTTGGCTAAAAGATAGGACCGATAGTCGAATGAAATTCAATATGGCAGATTCAAGATGGCGGCCAAAACTAGGTAAAATCACCCGATTTGCACCAAAGTTGGTATATAGGGGTTTTCGGGGTTGCTGATCACGAATCTGGAGTTAGATTTATAAAATTCAAGAAGGCGGATCCAATATGGCGGACGAAATTTTCGAAGTTCAACCGAGTCCTGCCAAATTTGGTGTATAGGGGTTTTCGAAGTCGCATATCACGAATATCTGAAATTTGACACACCTCAAGAACTTTAAATTTATTTTACTTTATTTTGAGTTACTTTTTTTTAGCTTTTATTAATTTTTGACTTAAAAAGAGTGCCCACGATTCGTGTCGTCGACAATATAGTCATAATTGACAGTTTCAAAAGTACAAAATGTGCTCAAAAATTGTTTGCAGCTATTCACAAGATACAAATAAATTTTTGTTCTTATCGCTCTTGCTTTATGCGTAACTTAAGTTATTTATACCGTTCAGCAGCACACGCCGAACGTTTTTGTTGGATGCGGCTGTGGCAGCTAAATTTGCATTCGCTGCATTATCAACGTTAATATCTGCACATAATTTAAAATAAATCAAATTTAATGTATGTTCCACAACATCGCGTTATAGTCGACTCGCGATATTAAAATTTAATTTGAACCAAAAGCAGCAGCTTGAATTTGATTTTGATTTATGTGACTGTCTAAATATTTGTAACTGAGTATTTGATACGCTCGCCGCGCATCAATTCAAGCACTTTGTTAAAACAAAACGAAACTAAAACGTATCTGCTGCTGACCTGAATGAGACAGACTAGCTTCAATAGATGCTAGTAAACATTCGAAGAGTTGCACGTTGGCGTTAATTTACGGTGCATTGCATTAAGATACGACGAATACGATGGCGTCGCGTTGCTTTTGCGTCGCGACAATTCAAGATAACTTAATTGGGTTGACACAACAACGTCGTAATTACGGTGTTCTACAGGTGCCAAAATGTGCAGCCGAAAGCGCAACAAACAAATGTCTTTAATTGTAGTTTTATAGGCATGTTTTGTTCACGAATAATTTTTTCACAAAGTGTGTTGCTTTCATAGTTTTTAAATTCGCTGAATAAAGGAATTTATGATAGTTTTATGCAAATATTTAATAAAAAAAAATATTTTTTTTCTTTCTGTGGTAAGTTATATGGAATAAAATTTAACACATGAAGACCTGAAGTATCGGCCAGATTTTTATTTCAAGGCTAAAATGTACACCAGCAATGGTGTCCACCCTATGAACAAGCTTAAAAAGTTCATAACGCACTTTCCCCTTTTTAACTACTTTTTTGTGCTTTCACAGAGAATTCGCATTGCTCAAAAAATTGTATTTGCTTCGCATTGACTCGCTCGCTTTTAATTTGTTGATTGCGAACTATGCTCTCACTCTCTGATCTACAATATGCTCTTGCTTCGATCCACATGTTGAGAGTTGTGCGAGTCAACGAGCAAGTAAAGCGAATATAAAGAAAATTTTGCCTGCTTTGAGATTCAGCTGAGAGCTGTGCAAGTTAACGAACAAAATTGACATGTTGCATTGCATTTCATTGTCGCCGCACTTAGAGCCTGAACAGAACCAAAGCGAGTGGCGGTTGTCGAGCCTCTCTCAGTGTAATCACTGATGTTACAGTAATTTTTAGCCTCGTACAGGCAAACAGTTATTAGTATATGGAATACAGTAATTATGAAATTTTACCCTAAAATTAACGTTTTGTACAGTAATTTTATTAAAATACACCAGAAAAATTTTAAGCATTCAAAGAGATAATTTTTATAGATGTACGATTTATTGTTTTGACGAGAAAGTAGGTATTTAAGAAATAAAAGACTGCCATCTAAATGCGCGCCATGTGAAAAAGGCAAGTACTATAAAATCAAACGTGGAAGCATTAAAATCAAATGTGGAAGCATTAAAGGCAGGCGTTAAATGTGAAGAAAAGCAGTCAGAGCTCCTGATGGCATGTTTCATTGCTAAACATTATTTGGCATTTAATATTGCCTCAGATTTATCCGATTTGCTTAAGCGGGTATCAGTAGATGGTAACTCCTTAGAAAATTTAACATGTTGCCGATATAAAATGACTATGATATTAGTACATTGTGAGTGTTTTTATGCAAACTCAAATCCCTTTAAAGAAGAACTTCTTGGTTTTGCGGCGGACGGTACCAGCATCATGCCGGGAAGGAACAATTCAGTTTCTTCAGTTCAGGAATAATATTTTGTAATTGTTTTTGTTAGTTAACTTTTCAACTTCATAGAAATAATTTTGTTTCTGTAAGTCTAAAAGAAGCTTTTTTTATGAATACTAGCGTTTTTGTTTGTTTTAAAAAGTACAGAAATTTTTAAAAGTACAGAAATTGTCTTTTACATACAGACGCGATGTCATTCAGTTTTATATATTTACGAAAGTTTTTCTATTTTGATGACGTCACTTTGTATGGGAGGTAGACGTGGTGTTCATCCTATCTCCAAATTTGATCTCCATTTTTTAGAAAGAAGTTTATTTTTGAATTCATCCTGATAACTTTAAAATTACGGCTGTTATAGTGATCACAGACGGCGGACAGACGGACACACGGAAATCGACTGAGGTGGTGATGCGGACTAAATAAATATATACTTTTCTATAGCCGCCACCTTATTGGCGTTACAAACGGAAACTCCGCCAGGTTTCGGCCTGCCTGTCCCAAGCCAGGATAAAGGAGGAGGGTTGTTTGTAGGATACGTCCTGCAAACGTAAAAACTGATAAAGCCAACCAAGAGCTTGGGGTGGCGCCCATCTTGGTAGCAGGTCATATTCGGTATATCGATATGAAACAAGCCTGCGAAGGTATGGCAATTGACCTTAAAACTTGTTAGTACAGGAACAGTCTTTACCCATCGGATGGGGTTGACCCTTTCTATCCACCGCATGGAGACCTTAATTCGGCTGGAAAAACTGGATGTGAAGTGTTGGCATGCGTGCGTCAAAGTGTCAACTCTTCGGCTTTCCGAAGTGTTGCTTGTCAAGAGTTTGACTCGCACCCTTAAACTGGCACGGCAGTCACTGAGGGAAGTGTTGATGTTGGTTGTTTAAACTAAGGGTTCTCATACTGAGCACGGCATTCCCTGAGAACAATGGCCAATACTCTGTGTCTGGATGTTGACTTTCCGAACGGCCAGAGTGAGAGTGGCAATTGCAAAGGTCCTCCAAAGTAGGTACCAGTCATGTGCAATAGTTTCCAGCTGAGTCGGCACCTGCAAACTGTTAGACTAGCCTCTAAGTGCTCATTGAGCACAGTCATGCATAAGAAGGCACTTTTTCATAATTGCATTTGTGTCTTCTTGGCCTTCTTGCGGGGATGTTGTGGATCCTCATCTGACGGGATCGAGTTGCCCAGATGACTGTCGTGGACTGGCCCTTCGGGGAGTCTCGTACTGGTTGTGGTTGTGTGAATGCTACACAGGTCTAGATTGACTGGCGGGGTCGCGCAATGGTACGACCGGGCTGGCATATCTGTCTTAATATGCAAGAGATTGGGTAGGTCTCGACTTCACCAGTAGATGGATGGTAAGTACGTCGCTACTGAAATCTAAACTGGTACTGATATTACGGGCAGTATGTAATTTATTGCATAATGCTCCTAATCAGCAGGGCACTGTGTGATGCTTTGTGTTTGTGAAACAGCTTCCATGTTCGTGTTGCCACACCGGATGCCCCGTACGTTTTACTTGCTAAAATGTAAACGCGTCCGTGTTGTGGTAGCACAAAGTTCATGGTTGTCTGTTTCATGAACTATTACCCTAGGTATTGGATAATCCAACTTACTTAAGCCTTACGGCAGGTGTAAGTTGTCAATGCTGAAATCGTCTGTTACAAACGGAATGACAAAATAAATATTCCCCTTACGCAGTACGCGTTGGGTATAAAGATAATATTTTAGAGCATTTCAAAATAGTAAGAAGGTTGGTTATTAGACCGGATCGAAATTTAGATTCAGCCGTTCACCGTCTCAAAAGTTAGAGGAACTCATGAAAACGATTTCTGAATACTTTTTTTTTTTTGGTAATGTATATATGTTTAAGGTATAAACATATTAAGGTGGGTCACCCCTTATGGAAAAAAACAATTTAAAAATACCCACCCTTCAGCTAATGTTAAGAGGGTTATAGTACTATAACAATTTCTCTTTTAGGTGAACCCAAAATGTGCTCAAAATGGTGTTTTTTAAATATCTTCACCAGTTTGTATCCGATCGTAAATAAGTATGTTATTGGATAGGTCTCAATACGGGCAACAATTCGTCCTTGCCACTTTTTTACCTCCGATTACATCTTTGATTCCTCAAATGATCTTTATTTCCTCAGTACCTCTAAGACTTTAATTTCTTTTTTTAAGAAAACAGAAGTTCATAAAAAATCATTAATATTTTGCGAAGAAACTTTTTTATTTTAATCGTAGGGAAAAAGTTACAGAGAATTTAATTAAGATAAATTAATAAGTAAAATCAATTTTATAGTATAGCATAAATTTAGATTTTTGAAGGTCAATAAGTGTTATAATAATACATAATCTTAAAAAATTTTTTATGCCAAAATGTTGGTATGGGTAAAAAATGTATCTTTATAAAGGGTGGTTAAATTTGAAGGGCCAATGTTTAATGTGAACCACACCTAAACTTCAAGGTTTTTCTGCATTTCATTTGACATTTCTCAATTTCAGACTAACTCAATTTGAACCATGGAGAGATACACAACGCGAGCAACGCGTTAAAGTTATTCATGCTTATTATGAAAATGGGCGTTCAAATCAAAATGCATATCGTGCACTGATCGTGACTGTTTCGGTCAATTTAATCGTCCAAATGTGCGTACAATCGGAAAAATCGTGCAAAAATTTGAGCAAACCGGGTATGTAGGAGATGTGAAAGCACCAGTGCATGCTCGTACAGCTCGTGCTGCAGAAAATATTGCTGCTGTTCGCGATAGTGTGGGTGAAGAGCCGTCCACCTTAACTCGTCGTCGTGCCCAACAATTGCCCAACAACTGCACACTTCTTATGACCCGAATTGGAAAATATGAGTGTGGACGATATGTGGTTTCAACAGGACGGTGCCACTTGCCACACAGCTAACGAAACAATGGCTCTTATGCGCGACAAATGTGGCGCTGTCAATTGGCCGCCAATATCATGTGATTTGACACCGTTGGACTTCTTTCTTTGGGGTTATTTGAAAGAAGAGGTGTACGTCGATAAGCTAGCAACAATTCAAGAGCTAAAGGATGAGATAATTCAGCACATGAGAAGGAATCATACAACTGGCTCAAGATAAATGAAATGTTGTCAGGAAACAGCGAAACGCTTAGATTTTCCAAAGTAAACATTAACATTATCAAAATTCTTGCAGAACTTTGCAAAAACTTCGAAGTGATTTAAAAAAATGGCAAGGCACGAATTACGTTATTATTAGTTACGTGTATCCGTCAATCAACAGGCTGCAAATTATATTTTTTTCCTCCAGTCTGTCAATTAGGTCAAATACATACTTGGAACAAACAACAAAAACAAACCGAGATATTTATTCACGTTTGCGAGTATAAATCAATACAGACTTCGATGCAATAAAATGGTGGAACGATCATACTTCTCAATATTCACGCCTTTCGAAGTTCGCTATCAAGATACTTTCAATTCCTGCAAGTAGTACTGCATCATAAAGTGTATACTCTAGCCGGTAATATTGTTGTTGAAAAAAGAAATAGTATTACATCAAAAACTGTTGATAACTTATTATTTTAATTTAATTTCCAAAAATGATGAAAGATTGAAAGAAATGAAAAAGAATAAAAGATTAATGAACAACTTTGAAACAAAATATTTTAATACATTTTGTTAAAATTTATTTATTACTTTAAGAATGAACTTGTGATATTAGTCAGCAAATACTAAAAAAAAAGTCAACTGTAAACATTTCCAAAGCATATAGACTAAATTAAATCTAAAAAAATGATATTTTATGTAAACATACATATTATTTTTGGATTTTTGGATCAAACTTCTTAAGTTTTATTTAAATAAACATTGAATTGCTTTCCTTTAATTTATAATAGTTTTTGCATTGAATTTTTATTTTTATGAAAATATATATCTAAATTATACATTATATTATAAATTATTAATATAAATTGTATATTAAAACAATGTGAACTTGATGTAAATATTACCGTAATAATGAACAACATTTAAAATTTAACAATAATAGTCTCTTGCAAACATTTCCTTTTTATTACTTGTGCACGATAAACATCAGCGTAGTTAAAAGTAGGGCAGTAGCAAACTGTGTAGATGACTCGCTGTGATTCGCTAAATTATTGAGAGTCAGGCAAATAGTTGATCAACTTTTAGCGAGTGTTTTCAGCTTTCTCTATTCGTTACAGCGAGTCTCTTAAGCACTACAGTAGTGAAAAGCAAGCTGAGCGAAGTTTACTTCTTGAGCGAGTACGCATTTTATATATTCTTTGATAGAGAATACGATTCATGCTCGCTACTCTCATATTCAACGAGTGTTCGTATATAACAGGTCATTCAATAAGTCCGTAGGATAAGTAAGAAAAAAACAAAATTTTGATAAAACTCGATTATATTATTCAAGATAGTTGCCTCCGAGAGCGATACAACGAGTATGGCAATTTTTCGAAACCAGTTTTATAGTACGATTTCTCTTTTCCGTCAAAATAGGCATCGGTTTCAGCGATTACTTCATCATTGGATTTGAATTTCTTTCCAGCAAGTTTCAAATCCAATTCTCTTGAGATTTGAAAACAGAAAAAAGTCGCTAGGGGCTAAATCTGGAGAATACGGTGGGTGGTATATCATTCAATTTTGATATCGTTTTCATCGATTTGTGACACGGTGCATTGTCTTGGTGAAACAACACTTCTTTCTTTTGCAAATGTGACCGTTTCTTGGCGATTTCAGCCTTCAATCGATCCAAAAGTGCAGAGTAATAGTCGCTGTTGATGGTGGTTACTTTTTGGAGATAGTCGATGAATATTATTCCTTTCGCATCCCAAAATACAGACGCCATCACCTTACAAGCCGACTGTTGGGTCTTTGCTACCTTTTTTATTCGGTTCGTCGACTGCTGTCCACTCAGCTGACTGTCTTTTGGATTCTGGTGTGTAATTGTGAAGCCGTGTTTCATCCACTACGAGTATCATATATCGACGATAGAATACGATTTTATTGCGGTTTTACAGCGCCACACACTCCTAAAGCATCAATTCGTTGTTGTTTTTGGTCGACTGTGAGCTCACGCGGCATCCACTTTGCACTGAGCTTTCGCATACCCAAATGTTCGTGTAAAATAGTAAAAACACTACCATCTGATATCTTTACAATGTCAGCTAGCTCGTGCACCTTCAATTTGCGATCGTTCATAACCAATTTGTGGATTTTTTGATGTTTTGTGGAATAACAGTCTGATTTTCCAGTGAGTCCAGTGCGCTCTGCATCATTTGTGCTGGTACGACTACGGTTAAATTCAGTAATCCACTTTTCTACCATTTGTCTCGATGGAGCAGAGACCGGATAATGTTTATCAAGCCATTGTTTGATTTCCCCTGTATTTTTTTTCATTAAAAAGCAATGCTTTATCAAAACTCGAAATTCACTTTTTTCCATTTCTTTTTTTTTCGATAATAATAGTTGCGCACAAAATGCTATAACTCACGAATCAATTGTCAGATTGTTGTCAAATTTTTATACGTAACGTATAAAAGTTGCTACTAAATAAAAATCACATTGAAAAAATCTAGTGTCACGTGTCATCCTATGGACTTTTTGAACGTACTGTTATTAGTAAAGCCACTCGTGCAGTTCTCCGATATCGATATAGTAGAGACTCACAAAAGTTAACCTGTTTGTTTTTGGCTCTGTCAACTGTTTGTGTCTGTCAAAATCGTACGATTTTGATGCAGTTCTGTAATATGGTGCTGGAGGACCATAGAAGTTGATAGAAAAAATAAAAAAATGTTGGCTGAGCATACACCTGAGATATGACATGGATTTCCAGGAATGTCGAAAAATCGCTATCGGCTTTTTACTTCCATAGAAGACATCTTAAGCTATCTGGAAAAGGTGAGCGTTTTCCGTTTTTTCCATTTTTCTTTTTTTGTCAGCACTTTCCTGAGAATTTTCGACACAAAAAACTCCGATTTTCATCTGTTATGTTTCACCTGTCAAACTAAAGGAAAACCCCGGAAAATTAGACTGCTTCATATTTTTTTTTTGTTTAAACTTATTGTTTCTCTTTACTATAAAAAAAAACTGTTTGCAAATAAATATGGCAAATATGGAGTAAATTTGACAAGTCTAACTCAACTCGATGTTTTGCATGTAAACAGCATCGAGTTAGTGTCGCCGCCATGTTTTTAACTCAACGAAAACTCTAACCCGGAGTTAATTCTGCATGTAAACACACGGCAGAATTGAAAGTTCGCCAACTGAGTCGACTCGAGTAGAAAATTCGATTCGCGGACGGTGATGGAGAAGATCATTGATAGTTGACAATCAAAATTATCGCTTTTGCTCCATGTAAGGTAATTACCAAATTCACTTTTTTCCTATTGATTTCATGTGACAACTATTTAGGTGTCATTTTCAAAAACGACAATCAATCAAAACGGCGACTGTCAGCTATCACAGCCGATTTCACCCCTGGATTTCCAGTAACAATGTCATCATCTGAATCATCTGTGGTTAATAACTTTTGCAACTATGTTCCTCTTCATAACGATGAATCCCGGTTGTTTTTGCGTTTTACTCTTTTCTGAGAACATCCAGAGAATGACAATTAACACAAAATCAATTGATGCTAGACAAAAAAAAAAAAAAAAAAAATAAACAAAAGGGTGAAAAAAGAACTCGGAAAGGTTAATTTTTAAGTGTCCCCAGAGGTGGCAAAGTCTGGTTAACTTTTCCGTAGTATTAACTTTCGTAAGTCTCTACTGTATCATCAGCAAACGCAAGCAACTTAGCAACTTAGCACTAACATACTATGTCTCAGGTCAACAGCTCAGATGATCTTCTCCATCATTAGGTTGAAAAAAATGCACGATAAGCAATCATCTTGCCTGAAATCTCATTTGGTGATAAATGGGGGGATTTCCTTTTCGATTTTAACCTGGTTTTTAAGCTTGTGTTGCTCAGTGGTATCCTGGATAGACGGATTAATTTTGAATGTATACCAAATTCAAACATGGTGAAGTATAGGTGGAGTATAGGTGATTCCTTATTGGACTCTCGAAGGCGGCATGCAACGCGATGGTTGCAGACAAACTTTGTTGTTGTTTTGACTGGTAAATTAAAAAACTGGGATTTGAGAGAACTTCTCTTTCCTCCAAACACTTCCAGACAACCGATAAATTATATTTACGATCCGAAGTTAAAAACAATTTAGATAACGGGCAGAAAACAGGTTTTGAACAGAAAAGAGAAGAAAGAATGTTGCCTTCAGCCTTGCCAAACAGTAAACTAAGTGGATAAAAAAATAAAAAACTATATGGAAAAACTTCAAAAATTTGACAAGAAAGTGTCCGGTATGTAGAACGCTGGTAAACAAAACACAACCAAAGAAAAAATGTTTTTATTTCGTTTAACATGTTTTGTCCTAAGGCGACCATGGTAGAAGAAAAAAGGTAGCATCGTGGCTAATCACGATCTCTTTTTCAGCTAACACAAATGTCAAAATTATTGCAAATAATTTTTGAAGCGAACGTTTTTACTCCTCGTTCTGTGATTTGCTTGGAGTGAAATCTGAAAAACTTTCGACGGATTTTTTTCTTAGAATTTTATGATTTCTTTGTTTCTGCTTTTTTTACAACAAGACAATTAAATAGTTGATATCAAATATAAAAAACATTTTTTCGCACGCCGTGGGAATTGAACCCATTACCATTGATTTAGAGTTCTATACTCTATTCATTGAGCCAACCACCTTCGTTACACAGATTCAATGCTTACTGCAACAGAAGCTATTTTGCTGCACATCCAATAATCTATTGATAGATTTTTGTGGTTTGGGTAGCTGCTAAGCCACTTGCTACAAGAATAACACGGTGTGACAATCAAAAAACTTCTGGGATGCGACATAGGTTGAAGATATAGTTAAATGTAGCATTGTGGCATGCCACAAATTTTTAGTACACATCAAAATTTTGAATAACGGTTAAAAAACCGTCTTTTCGATGTAGATGGAGTTAAAAAAGCATACGTCTTAAACTATGCATTTTAAGCAATAGTTTAAAATACGTCGTTGGAAAGAGAAAAGTAACACTATTTTAACGGTGTATTACATTGCAATCTCGGATAAAAATTGATTGAGCTACATGTAAAAACATATCGATTTTTTCAGATTTTTGAGACTGCACCGTACTTTGACCGAAAATTATAAGTCAAATTTGTATAAAACTATTTATTTTTGGTATGCAGTTTCAAAACATATTTAATTTTGCGTCATCTTCGTTTGCTCCTTAGTTGCACCTTAGTTTATTCAAATCAAGTAATATTTAATTGAGTTATTTAACTTTTTTGGTAACAAGCCATTTGCTGATATTTCAGATTCATGATGTGTATTAACCTTCGCGTACGTTCAGTTTGGCAGTTTTGTTTGAATTTTATACTAACAATAAAATAAACATTCTGTAAACAGAATACCGAATACAAGTGGAATGAGAACGGTTTCACCAAGAAATCGATACTATAGAAGAGCGCTTTGATGGTAAAAATAAAATCAATGACAAATTACTGCTGGTCACTTAAACGAGAAACCGGTGATGATCAGTTAAAAAGAAAAAGATCGAGTGAAGATTTTTGAGTAGAATTTCTAAATAAAACTTCAACAAATCCTCACCTGAGAAAATAAGTGTCGTATGTGGCTTTCAATAGTTTTGAGTAAATTGAATTCAAAGTTTGAGGGCAAATAACTTTGTTTCTAGCTGACCGGTTTTCTTTAAATTCATATAGGATACGAATTTGGGTTATAATTATAATTGTACAGTCAGTATAATTATAAAATTTCGAGATCGTACCTAATTTCGGTAAGGACCTAATGTGATATATGTTTAGAATTGGTTTGTCGTATGTGGCGATTTTACACATTTTTTAACTTACCTGGAACCATACGACATAAATTTTTTGAAAACCCATGGAGAAACTATTACATACGACATTTAATTTCTGAATTTGATAATAAGTTGCCACAATTTGATAAAAAGTTGCCACATACGACAAAATAATGCCTCTGAATCTCGGTAACGACTTAATACATCATAAAACTGAGCACGTCAAACGATAGAGACACCCTCAATACATAAAAAACCTATTCTATATACGAAACTTAATTTCTCAGGTGAAGAAATGCTATAAAATGGAAGTAGCTTGATTTGTTTTATTTAATTTTGCAGTAATTAGAGACATTCTTATTCTAAAAAACAAAATTCTTTAAAACTTTATTATAAAGTGCTCAACACTATTATAAATTAAACTAGCTTATACCCGGCGCGCTTCGCAGCGCTTATCCCCTAAAAGAGGGTGTAGTTTTAGTGAAGCCATACTTTTATAGTAAGTTCATACCGAGTTTTATTGATGTGTGACTTATTTCGAAAACTATACCGAATATTTGGGGTGCTGTAAAAGTACCACGCCCCTCGTCCAACGCCCATAAAATGTTACCAGTGGAACGGCATGTGCAAACTGAGGTCGAACACTGAATTCCGAGGCTGTGCGACCTACAAAAAAAAAACCAAAACTGTTCGATATCGAAAATTTTTGGTGTATTTAAGGTGCCTTTTACGATCGACACCAGACTTCATAGGAAGGCCTCTCAAGGCTTTGGTATAAAAATTGGCTTAGCGGTTTTGGAGTCTTAACGTGATATACACATATACCCACATACGTATATACATTAAGTCGCCTCACGCTCCTTAGAAAAAAAGTTGCTTAGTCCGGTTCTTCAAAATAATCCAAGGCTTATGTTACGATGATCCCCAAAAAATTTCGACTAAAAATATTACGTGCTATGGTAGTTAAAAAAAACAAACGGTCAGAAATAGGAGTAATGAAAAAGTTCTTTTGCATCAAAAAATCTTAAATTTTTTCCGTTGGACCAAAGAAAATGCGGATTTTTATGGATTGTTTTAACTTTTTTCATATTATTTTCACTAAAATTCAAATGAATTTTTTCCCATACTACTTTAAGTCAAATAAATTGTAAAATGTAAAAAATGTGTACATTTTTTTGTAATTTCATTCAATTTAATTCTTCACTTTACACAATATTTTATCACCAATATATAACTTATTTGACCAAAAGTAACATGGCAAGACAAAAAAAAAATTTTAATTTGAATCTCAAAATAATATAAAAAAAAAGTTAAAAAATTAATGAAAATCCGCATTACCTCTGATCAGACTAAAAAAATTAAAAACTGATTGGTGCAGATAACTATTAAGTCTGACCGTTTGTTATTAAGGTCAATGTCCTTTCAAGGGCTGAAATAGCCATTTCGTTTTTGTTTTTTTTTTTATTTCCAACTATTCCAGCTCACGGATGGCTATCGCTACTATCGAAATATTTGGGGAATCATAACATAAAGCGTTATTTTGAGCAACCGACCCAAACACATTTTTTTTTTGTGAGGAGCATTAGTATACAAACAACATTAATATATATAGTGACCGCCACTTGGTCCCATTGCACCTACATATCAAGTTTCACTATCAAAGCATGTACAGCTCAGAAATTACAATGATTTCTGAAAAGTCGGCGTAGATAAAGTGCGACACGCCAATTTTTTTAAGGGTTCTGGCAGTAACCATATGAACTAACCTACCAAATTTTATATTTTTACTGTAAATTTTGATTTATATACTTTTTACGGATTTGTGGGCGTGACAAAATTTATATAAAAAGTGACCGCCACTTGGACCCATAACACCCACATACCAAGTTTGACTATCAAAACGTTCACATCTCAGGAATTAAAATTATTTCTATCCGATAGCCCTGGCAGCTAGTGCTTACTTAGTTATAATTGTTGAATTGTAATTAACTATAATACATAAATAAATTAAATAAAATTATTGCTGAAGAGTAGGCACAGATAAAGTGCTACCATGCACATTTTTTGCGAAGCTGCCGAGAGTAAGTGTATGAACTTAATTACCAAATTTTAGTATTTAACGATGAGAATCGTCTGATTTATAGAAGTTCTATTGATTTGTGGGTAAAAAAGTGGCGGCCGTGGCGTAGTATGCAGAGTTTGTGGTCCATATGGAAGAGAACCCTGGTTCGAATTCCACCTGACACAGAAAGTTTTTTCAATTGAATTAATTTTTCCGTTCGGCAGTCACCTTTCTGCTGACAATTGCAAACCTCAGAGAGTAAAAACTGGCATGAAAAGCTTCTTGAGAACATAAGCCGTTCGGAGTCGGCATAAAACGTGTAGGTCCAGTTCTCGATCATTTGTGTTCAAACATTCCACAGCACGCACAACACAATTCATCATAAGAAGCTCGGTCAAAGTCCTTTCAAGGGCTGAAATTGGCCATTTCGCGTTGTTTCTTTTTTATTTGCGGGTGGTGCAAGTTGGCGTGGCAAATTTGATATATATATACATATATTGAGCGCCACTTAGAGCACCTGCATATAAAGTGTTCCTATCAAAACGCGTACAACGCAGGAATAAGCATGATTTCAAAAAAGTGGGCGTAGATATGGTGCGACCACGCCCATTTTTTAACAAATGCCGACAGTGACCTTATGTACAAAAGTACCAATTCTTAGTCTTCTACGGTAAAAGCCGTCTAATATAAAGCATTTTTACTGATTTGTGGGCGACGTGACAACATTTGTATATACATACATACTGGCTGTCACTTGGATCCATAGCACCTGCATACTAAGATTCCCTATCAAAACATGTACAACTCAGGAATAAGCATAAATTATAGAAAGTGGGCGTAGATATAGTGCGGCCATGCCCATTTTTTGTGCATTGGCCGATAGTAATCAAATAAACTAAATTAACAAATCCTTGTCTTCTACGGCAAAATCCGTCTGATATAAGGCGTTTTTACTGATTTGTGGGCGTTGAAAGTGGGCGTGACAACATTTATAAATACATAGTGACTGCCACTTGGATCCATAGTACCTGCATACTAGGATTCACTATCAAAACGTGTACAGCTCAGGAATAAGCATGATTTCGATAAAGTGGGCATAGATATAGTGCGGCCATGCCCATTTTTTGTACAGTCACCGAAAGTAACTATCTGAACAAAATTACCAAATCTTAGTTTAATATGATTAAAACCGTCTGATATATAGCATTTTTTTTGGTTTGTGGGCGATAGAGTCAATTTGGGTTGTACGGGAGGTACCACGCCCCCTTATCCAATCAACACTAAACTTCACAGGAACACTTTCAGAATATTGCTTAAGTATTCCTAAAAATTTCATAAAGTTTGGTTTGGTGGTTTTGGAGTCTATACGTGATATACACACATATCCACATACCTACATATCTACATACCCACATACATACATTCATTTTTATATATATAGATATTATTATATACAATATTATTGACCGATTTTAGGAAAAAACACACGTTTTACTCGTGAAAATGTGATATTTTTAAATAATAAAACAAATTTAAGGTGTTTCAAACAAAATAGTGTTGGTTTACCTAGAAAAATGGTTTACCTAGAAATATAGAAAATGAAACCTGTTAAGTCATGTATGTATGGCATGTTTAAAGCAGTGTTGCCACTTTGTGAGGAATTCCTCAAAACGTGAGGAATTTGTATTGGCTGTGAGAAATTTTTAAGGAATTTTATTTTTAGCAAATTTGAAGGAATTTGACAATTGTAACCATTTCTTTAATTTTACTCGTTGCCCAGAACGACAGTTTTTATCTGAAACTTTAAACAGAAAAATAACGATAAGCCGGGAAAAAATTTTAGAAAATACATATTCCTATTGTATAATTTTGAGGGTGCTTTACACGATACAATAGTTGAAAACTCTCAAAAATTTGATTTTTAATAAGCAATTAAAAAAAAAATCAGTTTTGTAGGTGATTTGAAGAGTTTTAAACATTTTTTTTAGTGTCAGAAGCACAATTAAAGGCGGTGAGAAAGTTTTGATTATCCAAATCTGGCTAATATTTTGACTACGATTTTTCCTTTCACAATGGCGGCCCAAAATGAAAGACTTACAATTTCTAATTTATTCCATTACTACCCTGAATGAAATATTAAACAATTAATTGCCAGAAAGCCGAAATAACTAAATTACTATTTTTCTTACATAATTCACTTGATCAAAAATTTTATTCTGTTTAATCGACTCCATAATAAAATCTTTATCATATGAGAAAAATGTCGCCTTTTATTTTAAATATATCTAAGGTCAACATGAAAAAAATAAAAAATTTTAAGTCTAACTTTTTGAGCTGAAATTTTAAGAGAAAAATCTTAGAAAAAAAATCAACCACATTAAGAAAATTTAAAGATGTTTCCGACTGTAAAAGAAATTTCTTTCCCACTGTTAAATTTTATTAAAAAACAAATTGAATCACCCAAAAAGTGATTTTTTTTTAATTGTCATTTAACAATTTGAAATCAAATTTTCGAGATTTTTTTAACTATTGCATCTTGTAGAGCATACTCGAAAGGTATTTCTAAAATATTTTCGGACTTTGCGTTGAAATTTTTCTGCTGAAAGTTTCAACGAAAAAATGTCCTTTTGGGCGTTAACGGTTTAAATAAAGAAAACAATTGGTAGAAATATGCAATACTGCAGCGTTTATGTCTATAAATAACTTTTAAAAACTAATGCCTATTGTATCTTATTGTATCTTAAATTTGAGAAATTTTTGAGGAATTTGCGTTTTAAAAATTGGCAATGCTGGTTTAAAGGCCCTTCTTGTTTCTTTCCAAAACAAGTAAGAAAATTAAAATCAGTGGATATTTGACGAGTTTATGGGCGTATAAGTGCGAAAAACCTTTATTCAGAATTTCTATGTGCACCAAAAAATTCTAGTATGCCACAAAAATCTATTTAACTATACCTACAACCTCCGCTATGTCCCGTCCCATCCCAGAAGTTTTGTTTTGATTTTTGTTTTGTCAGTGTGTAAACAGTGTTGTCACTTTTCCACAATTGTGGTGAATCCACCACTTTTTTCGTTTCCACCACTATTATCACTCACTATTTGCATTTTTCTAAAATCTACCACTTCTTAATATTTTTAGATAAAATTACTGCATTATAATTTCAATTTTAGGAATTTTATTACAGTAAATATTTTATTCATTTTGGTATCTTAAGAGTGGATACAGTACTGTTTTAAAAACACTATATGAGAATTATTTGCAATAAAGCTAATTAAGCATCAAAAAATTACTTTATGGTAATACTTCTTATAATTTTTTTTTAGCTGTAGGCCTTCAGTAGAATTTTTTCGTAAGAAAAAAAAAGTACAACTTTTTTTAAAATCTACCACTCATTTTAGACTCAATCTACCACTATTTAAAATTTGCAAGTGACAAAAATGGTCATCATCCTCTATTTGTTCACGCCATATGTTAACAACTGTTAACATAGCTGCAGTTGTATTTAATATTGAATCAATCAGCCTTACCAAAACAATTATTTAGTGCTGGCTCTAATTAGTGCCAGCTCTAAAAAAATTTTTAGCATAAGCTTAGCAAAGGCTACAGCTGCTACTAAATTAAAAAGCTGACGCTAAAATTTAATATCAGTTTTTTAGTAAGACTGAATATCTTTAATTAACAGAGGTGTTTGGATCGGTGGAAAGAGTGTAGAACTATGAATCCATTTGGTACAGGATCGGTCCTCACGTTGGGCAAAGCAGTTTTTTTTGGTTATTTTTTTTTTTGTGTTTTGAATGCGTTTGTGTTGTTGATGGTACATGTTTTTGTTTTGCTTTTGCATAGTGCGAAGGAAAAATTTTTAATTGCACACAAGTGCGTTGAAATA
Source organism: Coremacera marginata (assembly GCA_914767935.1). NCBI lineage: Eukaryota > Metazoa > Arthropoda > Insecta > Diptera > Sciomyzidae > Coremacera > Coremacera marginata. The sequence goes on along the minus strand of OU612044.1, from coordinate 122,928,576 downwards.
GCAATGACTGCAACATGTTATAAAATAATAATGAAATGTACTAATATTTTCTGGTGTAAATATTAACGTTTCTTCAAATTACTTTAAGTTATTTAAAATTTTTGAATTTAAGATATATTTTTACAAACAAAAACCATTAAATTATCAAATCCATTATGAAACTGTGGAAAAGATTTGCTTCTCTCGTGCGCCCAACGACGCACCGGCTCTCAGCCATGCATCTAATTTCTCTTATTATACCATGTCACTGACCTCTTTTGGAGTGTTTAGGATTTTGTCTTTTTATATGAAGTTTTTGCTATCTAACTCTCTTCACACCTATTCAAGGAGTAACAAAAACGTGTTAGCGCTTTTCATTGATAAAGAGAAAACGTTCGTGACGAAGCCGCGGACCACTATAGCCTGCTAGTCATCACTACTCGAATGAAATCATTTAAATTCCAGTTCAAAATTTTGTTGCAAATATGTCTTATTAAACTTTTCTCATAATGTGCTTAATGATTTAAGGGAATTTTCTGTGGTATTCGTCAAATGCTGAGCGTAATATTCATGTTGTAAATGAATGCGCTATTGCCGTCACAGATAAAGAACATATGGGCCATATTTTTGCCAAACTTGAGAGCCGGCAGTACTACAGTAATGAAGATTTGCATAAATAATCAACATTTGATACATAGATTATGCATTGGTTATGAATTCTATATTAAAATTTTTGTAAAACTTAAAAATTTGGTTTAAAAAAAAAACACGTTTCGTCTTTTCGACAAAGTCCTAATTTGTACTGAAACTTTGAACTAATATAACATTTTTGTTTAGAACAAAGTTATCACTTATTTGGCAAATATTAAATAATTTATCAAGAGCTTCAATTCCTCATCAGCGAAATTTTTGATTAGGGAGCATTTTAGAAAGTGATGTGTAATACTAGTGGAAGATAACGTTTCAGTTTAAAGATTTCAAGACAATCCAAAAATGTTTTCGGCATAACTGTTTTTTTTTCTACACAGAGCAATACGTGTTAGTATACAGGCCAAACGAATTTTAACTAATGAAAGTTTTAAAGCCATTTTTAAAACTTCTGACAAATACCGCTGTTCCATTTTAAAATTTTTAATGCACGAGTTAACCTAAAAGATGTTTTCCCATATGAAAGCAGTGATTTTGCGACTCATAAGCAAAATACACACATTTTCCTTTATTTAGGTTAATCTCAAGGAAAAATACTCAAGGCATGAAAAAAAAAATAAAATCAATACAAAAACTGACAGACCGGATTACTGCCAACAAAGCAGTGAATATCAAATCAACCATCGAATGCTTATCCTAGGGTGTGGCGTTGTGCGATACTAAGCATTCACCGTAACTTCAACGTTACCAACCCTTGATTGATGATATAGTTTCGAGAAATAAGTCATCAGTATTTTTTTTATTTATTAATAGAATTTAGTGCGAATTTGCACGTGTGGGTTAGGTCAGTAAAATGTGTCAACTGCTAAAGTTGGGCTGGAAGAATAAAGAAAAATATATCAATAATTTATGAAAATTTTTGAAGCCTGTCGAGACGAGGGTGAAAAACAGATTATAGATTTTATAAATATTTAGGGATTGTATTAAGGACTGTCATCAATGATCTAGGAAAAAGGTATGTTCGAAAAAATTTATTGAGAACATTTATTGAGCGAAGTTGTTGGAATTGAAACTCATGTTTGGAATGCACAGGCATGAATGAAATTATTTTCGGTGATATTTTTATGTAGTATATATTACAAATAAACTACATTTCACGGTAGGGAAGTTCATTTTTGGATACATGTATTTTTATAAGATTGTGACAGGGTTTTATCGTATGCTGAGGTATCACTCAGCTTTTCCACGTTCAAACGAAGGAAGGCTGGTTCAACCTGCACTAAATAAAATAAAAGATTACTTTCAATATTTCTATGTCATTAAAATTATAAGGTGTTTTATTTCAGTGTATTTGTTTTTTTTAACAATACACAGACAATAATTCTTCGGCATTGTTCGCTTCGGCACTTCGGTTGTTGCTGCCTTCGTATCCTTGATACTCGGTAATTTTAGGAAGTCGGGTATATGGAGTGTTCAAGAACTCGGGTATGTTCGGGGTTCGCATGATAGAGTTCTGACAAAGCTCACCCACGTACGTCGGTAGCTTGACTGAGTCTACATTATGGGAACTAAAGTATGTAATATTACGTTAATAAATGTTATTCAAAAGAAGTTAAAGGAAAGCAACTAATTTTAAGTCGGATAGAGATGTACTATGAGCCAAAGCCCATGGAGTTTGACTAAGAGATGGTGCTAGAATTGAATTGAATCCGCCAAAAACTAGCGCCTTTGTTTTATCGTTCAGTGAACAAGAACAAGGACATTGCGGCACGCATAGGTTTTCTTATTTGGTGGTAGAAATATATGGTGAACACGCTCCATCAACTAGAACCTCAGAGACATGGTTTTGAGAATTTAAAAGTGGTGATTTCAATGTGGAAGTCACTGTCATTGGTAGACGTGATACACTGCGCTTTGGTAGACCACAAAGAACGTGAAGACGCGCAATTGCAAGAGTTATTGGATGATGACCCAAATTCAAATTCAGCGACAATTGGCAGAAGCATTATATGCGTCACAAGAAACAAACAGCAGACGTTTACGAGCAATGGGGAAGAACAATAAACTCTGTAAATGTGTTCCACATGATTTTGAAGGAACGCCAAGTGGAAATTGCAGTCAGTTGTGAAATGCTGCTTCAACGCCAAGAAAGGAAATCATTTTTGCATCGAATTGTGACTGGTGCGGAAAAAATGGTGGATTTTACCTGACGAAGCCCGTCCTTGAACACCAAGGCCAAATCGCTTAGAGGAGTATTCCTGGTTGGCAAAAATTCTTTTATTTTTTTTTTGCATATTTTTATAGCTTAGATATTTGAGAATATGGTCCTAAAAGGGTTCTTTGAAATTCGAAATACTTTAGGAGATATGGCCTTTTTTATCCAGCAATGTTTTCGCCAAAATGCGATTTGCTTAATTTGGCTACTTTTTGAATGCAACGGTTTGCAGCAACCACCGAATTTCGTTTAGCGTGTTCTTTAGTAGATAATAACTTGTTTGTATACGCATTTTAAAAATAAATGAATACACATTTTACATTTTAACTACATATGATGGCCTCGCTATTCGTCGTTATCCAGAGTCGGTTGCTGACATGAAGAAGGCTGTTTGGGCAACATTTTTGCACAAAATCTCGAGTGATGAAGCTCCACAGCACCAAAACTGTCCGACCGGTGCGTGGAGCTGGTGCTCCTGGCGAAAAGCGGTAGCAGAAGGGACAATAGCTTCAAGCATACGTATGCACTACTAAATCAGAGAGTCCAGGAAGCAATCAAACCTATTAACGAAGCACTGTCAACCGATGATTTGTTGAACGGATGCCTTAGCTCCGAAACTCAAAACAGCAACGAATCTTTCAACGCAGTGCTGTAGTCATTCCCACCCAAGCATATGCATACCGGCGCACGCACTATTGAAATTGCCAATTATATTTCAATTGTCATATTTAAAAAAGGTTTTTTGCCAATATTAAATAATGTACCTAATGGGCATCCCGATTGACAACGTCACATATGATTTCGCCATGTCTCGGAACGAAGAACGTTTGAAAAGGTTCGAAGCCAGAGCTCTGGCCGCATCAAAAGAAGGTAGAACTGCCCGAAGAGCACAAAGAGCCGCTGAGTCCTCATTTTTTGAAGAAGACGGAGTTTTTTATGGGGCTGGCATTGCAGATTGATATATGTAAGTATTTCACAAAAAAAAAATGTTTTATTGCCTAAAATTTTCTTTGAGTTTTTTCAAAATCACATTTTTCAACTATGAAGTCACTTTTCTCCGGTTCTACTGAACCGATTTTGATGAAACCAAGTGCAATCGACGCAGAATTGTCACCATTCTGGTCCCTACCTTATTCACAATTTTAAACGATTTTTTACTATTTTTTTTTACACTAAACTAAAAAAAAAGACCCAAAATCAGATCTTCATTTTTCAATGACCGCTATTTTGGAAAAAATTATCGCAAAATTATCATTGAGGTAGGGACCAGAATTACATCTGTACTGAATCCAACGGCGTTTATTTTTTTCATTTCAGATGATCCGAAGTCGAGTTATCCAGGTCGCAAGCAGCATACCTTTTTTTCGACGCCCAACTTTGAAGGCCGAACAACTTTTTGAACAGCCCTCGTTCAAAGGAAAACAAAATTTTTATTTAATTTAATATGTTTTCAATACAATACAGTAGATAGGATATGGCGATTCTGGCCCAGGTGGCGCGGTGGTGCAAGCCGATGACGTCATGCCCGGCACTCAAGTATGAATGGATTTCTGCTTGTGCTGGTGGACGGACAGACAAAAAAAACCGCAAGTTGTTTTTGCTTTAAGCGTTGATCATGTTCTTATCAGTGTTTGTATGTTTTATGATTTTTTTCATAACCCTAGCATTAGTTATAGCAATGACTCAAAATTCTGCTGGCTGACTTTAGCTGAAATGATATGACTTGCTATATGAAAATATATGTATTAATATGGGTTGAAGCAATTTAGGTACGGAGAAGGTTGAAGGGGGAAATAAATGTTTATAAATTTAATAAAGTTGCTAAGTATTAGGTGGGAGTCTTTGTTTTGAGCTTTTAAAAATTGGCAAGTTTGATGTATGTCTTTGCTTTAAACTTTTTAAAATTGACAAGTTTGGGGTATTTCTTTGCTTTAAGCGTTGGTCATAATTTTATACACTACATTATCGGTAGTGGTAGTCAAGCGAGTTCTTATCAGTGTTTGCATGTTTTGTTTTTTCTTAACCCTCGCATTAGTTACAGCAAGACTCAAATTTTGCTGGTCAACTTGCTTTGTGAAAATATATATATTTATTTGGAATGAAGCAATTTAGGTACGGCGAAGGTTGAAGAGGTTAAAGAAATGTTTATAAATTTAATAAAGTCGGTAAGTATTAGGTGCGTGTATTAGATTTGTGTAAGTAGTTTGTATATTAGATGACAACCATTAAAAAACATAGGCGTGTATAAATATCTATTCGTCAGTTGGGGGACATAGGGGGTCACTTACACCCAGCAACTTCTCCGCCTCTGGCTTATATTTTATGTAAATTCAAGAGTCTGCAAAGCTTCGAGATGCAGAAACTTCGAGAACATTTTAGAAGTCGACTTATGTCACTGTATGCCGAAGCGAATGGGGTGAGAGAGAGAGAGAGAGAGAGAGAGAGAGAGAGAGAGAGAGAGAGAAAGGGAGAGAGAGAGATAGAGAGAGAAAGGGAGAGAGAGAGAATTTGATAGTAAGAGAGAGAAAGGGAGATAGCAAATAGCGCGATCCTATACAAAGAATACTTCAGAATCAACCTAACCTAAGCCAATGCCAAGAAGAATCAAAAAGTTTCTAGAAGCTTCGAGATGCAGAAACGTCGAGAACATTTTAGAAGTTGACTTATGTTATTGTATGCCGATGACGTCACCCATACCCATCCCGGCACGGATTTTAATTTTATTTAATTTCAATTTCAATACTAATTTCAAGGTTAAAGTGATAAGAGCCAAGCTTCATAGTAAGCGCACTCATAACCCGCAAGTTCAAGATAAGGCAGCAATGTACAAGTTCAAACATGTTTTTTTGTGGTACTTCTAAAATAAATAAACAATTTTTGCGGTCAAGTGCAAGGGCAAAAAAAAAAAAAAAAAAAAAAAGATAAGAATTTAAGGTTGATATGTCAATCAAAATTAATTTAATCTTCAGTTGTTAAAGGTTCTTTCTATCGACTACAAGTGCGCTTAAAGCTAGTTCTTAAAATAAAAGACGTAAGTGAATTGTTTAAAACAATCAATAAACATTCAATATCTAAATATATAAACAATTAGTGTAAAATACAATTACAAGCGATTTAAAACAATCCGAAATCAATAAACAATCAATAAACAATCAATAAAGTGATTAATAAAAAAGGTCGTAATTTTACAAACACAGTCATTAAATAAAAAATTAAAAATGGATCAAGTTAAATGCAGCGAATGTGATTCCACTTTCACGAAAAAATCTAGCCTAAATCGGCACATTCGGATAAAGCATCAAGATCAGCCATTGCAACATTTTAAATGCGATACATGCAAAAAGTTTTTTTCGCGAAAAGATACTTTACAAAAACATCAGAGAAATCAACAAAATCAAAATCAGCTGCATCAACCTCAAAAGCAACAGCATCAACCTCAAAAGCAACAGCATCAACATCATCTCCATCATCAAATGTGATTCCAAGTCTTCGGGCTATTGTGGAGAAAACAATTCCGTATCTCTATTGCAACAAGTGCAAGAAAGAGATAGTAACTAAGAATTGGGCTTATCACATCAGGACAAATGAACATAAGAGAAATAGCGGTGAAATAGTTAACGAGAACCTAACAAGAATCACCTCAATATTTAATGAGCGGATAGAATCATTTATGATTAAGAATCATAAGGAGGATTTATTGATTCCCGAAGAGTTTTTAGCAAACATCAGAGATATAGTTTTAAAAACACTTGAAGAAATGTTGGAAAAACACACCAACTTTAAATTTAATATGGAATTGTTTTGTGAATACATCAAAATGAGTGAAGATGAGGCAACAATAGACCTTAAATCACATCAAACTAAAATGATCATGGTGCAACAGGCTACAAATTTGTATGAGATTTATGTCACAAAATGCAATAATTTAATTACAAAGATGTCAGAGTTTCAAGAACGTGATAGTGGTTGGACACTTATAAGAATCTCTCATTTGGAAATAAACGTGAATCAATACAACCCAATTAAAGGTTCACAATACATTAAATTATCAAAAATACTAGAAGATAAAAAAGCTTGTATAAATGTGCAAAACAATGACGAATACTGCTTTAAATGGGCAATAATCTCAGCGCTAAATCCTATCAATGCTCATTCACATAGATGTTCCAGTTACAACATCATAGATATAGATGCAGTTGAAATAACGTTAGACAACAGCATCTCTCTCAATTTTGAAAGTCTTGTCTTTCCAATGAAAGTGAAAGATGTAAAAATTTTCGAGGAAAATAATCCCGAAATAAGCATTAATGTCTTTGGATACGACGAGGACCTTAAAAGTATCGTGGGACCCTATTACTATACAAAGGAGGAGAAAACCACTCATCTTAACCTACTTTTGCTACAGGAAGGAGAAAAATTTCATTACATCTGGATTAAAAATATTTCAAGGTAAATATCATATTTATACATTTTCTTTTTTTATTACTTGCTTACTTGCTTACTTGCTATATACATTTATAATATTTAAAGAATCTTAAAATTTATTTGTTTTATTTATATTTATAGACTTTTACGCAGTCAACTAACAGGACATGGACACGGAATGCATTTATGCAATGTCTGCTTGCAGTTTTTTGATTCCGACTACAAGTTGCAACGTCATCGCAAGGAATGTAGCAGAATTGTTACCAAAAAGTGCCGGATGCAGAAAAAAGTAAAATTTATTTTCAAAATTTTAAACATAAGTTAGATATACCGTTTGTAATATATGCAGATTTCGAGTGTTTCCTAACACCGGAAAACATTCAGAACTCGGGATCTGTAAAAACTATACAAACACATAAGCCGTGTGCATTTAGTTATTATATTAAGTGTAGTTTTAATAATTCTTTAGATAAGTTTAGATTATATACAGGTGAAGATGCTCCTGAAAAATTTATTGCTTCTTTAGTTGTCGATGCTAGAGAAATTTATAGTAATTATCTTAATAAAGTTATTCGAATGAATTTCCTCACCCCAGTAGAATTAAATATTCAAAATAATAGTAGGGATTGTCATATATGCGAAAAACCGTTGGGAGTTGATAGAGTAGCAGATCATTGTCATTTAACGGGAAAATATCGAGGCCCAGCCCATAATTATTGCAATTTAAACTTTAAAATTTCAAAATTCATTCCAATATTTTTCCACAATCTTTCTTCATATGATTGCCATTTATTCATTAAAGAACTTTCAACGATCCCCGGAAGAATAAACGTAGTACCGATTAACAAAGAAATATATGTATCAGTTTCTAAACATATTCATTTTGATGACGGTGATAGCGTTGAACTTAGGTTTTTAGATTCATTTAGATTTATGGCTTCAAGTTTAGAGAGTTTAGCTAAAAATTTATCGATTTCAGATTTTTATGTTCTACGGTCTGAGTTTACCGATGAAAACGAATTTAATCTTATGAAGAGAAAGGGAGTTTTTCCATACGATTATTTTAATTCCATTAATCGACTTCAAGAGGAATGTCTGCCTTCAAGAGATAAGTTTTTTAATAAATTAACGAATGAAGAATGTAGTGTTGGTGATTATGAACATGCTCAAAAAGTGTGGACAACTTTTAATTGTTCTAATTTTAAAGACTACTTGGAACTATATCTCAAGACAGATGTTTTATTGTTAACTGATGTATTTGAAAATTTCAGAAAAGTATGTAAATCTATTTACAATTTAGATCCTTGTCAGTATTATACAGCACCCGGACTATCTTGGAGTGCAATGCTAAAATATACTAAAATTGAGTTGGATCTATTAACTGACATTGATATGGTTAAATTCATTCAAAACGGGATAAGAGGAGGCATAGTTCAATGTTCAAAACGCCATGTTAAAGCAAACAACAAATATATGGCTGATTTCGATAGTAGGAAGCCTTCAAATTATCTCATGTATTTAGACGCTAATAATTTATATGGATGGGCTATGTCTCAATATTTACCCGAAGGAAAGTTTGAATGGGTTGAAAATATTAATTCGTTTAATTTAAATGAATGTAAAGATGATTCTGACGAAGGTTTTATTTTAGAAGTAGACTTGGAGGTTCCTTTTGAACAACATAACTTACATAATGATTTACCGTTTTGCGCTGAAAACAAAAAAAGTCCTACGGGTAAACATCAAAAGCTCATTATTGATTTATATAATAAATCAAATTATATCATACATTATACTAACTTACAACAATGTTTAAGAAATGGCTTGAAGCTTAAACAAGTACATAGAATTTTAAAATTTAAACAATCTCCCTGGCTCAAGAAATACATAGATCTAAATACTTTTCATAGAACAAACGCTAAAAATGACTTTGAAAAGAACTTTTTTAAATTACTAAACAATGCTGTCTATGGTAAAACCATGGAAAATGTAGAGAAAAGGAAAGATGTAAAAATTGTATGCCAGTGGGAAAGTGTTGGAAAAAGATTGGGAGCTAGGAGTCTTATAGCAAAACCGAATTTTCATAGCTCTACAAGGTTTACCGAAAATATGGTAGCTATCCAACTGGATAGAGTACATATCGAATCTAATAAACCTATTTCTGTAGGGTTTGCAGTTCTCGAAAAGTCTAAAGAAAAAATGTATGATTTTCATTATAATTATATGATTCCAAAATATAATGAAAACTTGAGTTTGTGCTATATGGATACGGATTCATTCATATATTCAATTAATACCGAAGATTTTTATAAAGATATAATACCCGATATTAATTTAAAATTTGATACATCTGACTATAAGCCTAACAATCCATATGGTATAGAACAAAAAAATAAAAAGGTATTAGGTTTAATGAAAGATGAAAATAATGGGAAGATAATGAGGGAATTCATTGGACTAAGATCTAAAATGTATTCTATAAGTGTTGAGGGTGACAATGATATTAAAAAAGCAAAAGGTGTAAAAAAATCAGCATTAATGAATCTTAGTATTAATGATTATAAAAAATGTTTATTTGATAAGAAAATTTATTATGATAAAATGTTTACTTTTAGATCTAAGATACATATTATATATACTCAAGAAATTCATAAAATAGTGTTAAGTTATTTAGATGATAAGCGATTTATTAAAGAAAATGGTGTTGACACCCTTGCATGGGGTCACTATAGAATTAATTAAGAAAATATATTTTTTAATCAAAACTATTAAATAAATAAAAACTATATATAAAAAACAAAATCGTTTATAAATTCTTTATTTGGGTTTAGAAAAATTAATTGATAGAATATTTAAATTATTCTCCTAATTTCGCTGGTTAGAGGTGAGTATTCAATTAAACGATCGTGAATTACCTAACAGTAGGCTGATGTTTTATCTGGAATTGGTTTGAGTGATTCGGGATCAAATTCAATTCGTATATCAATAGGTCTAACTTTAACTGCCTCATTTTGGTGTGTTACATCAACAACAATTAGCGGAGCAATAGCCTTGCATGTACTGACATCTAACAATGGTTGAGGCTCCCGCATATAATAACTTTGTTGAAATTTTGCATCGATTTATAAAAACTTTTTACAAACCTTCAAAAAATTTATTCCAAGTAATAAAAAGACGTTGATTTATATAATAATTTTTTATATTTTATTATTATAAAAAATATCATATACATATATATATATATATATATATTAAAATATTATTATTGCAATTATTTTATTATTATTATTTTTATTATTTTTTTATTTTTATTATTTTATTTTATTATTATTTTATTCAAGAGCAGCTAAATGCCGCACAACATTTGGGACTACCATGAATCCTCCAACATTCCCGCACTCGAGCCGAACAACTTCAGCAGCGCACTTACACAACCTTTTGAGGTTGGGTAAGCACTCATAATCACAGATTACCTGCTGAAGGTGTTCAGCAACACCATCATCCCAGCAGGTCTCTTGAAGTAGGGCCAAATATCTTTTAAAAAAAAACACTGGACCCTCCTCCCAGAGTCTGCTGCTAGATTCGGCGCGTGAATGCGCTTCCAATATCTCGGTCGTCTTAGCTAACCGCAGGCATTCTTCTTGGTATATTTCTATACCTGCGGCATCAGGGAGCTCCGAACCGTACGCAGACTCCCCAGACGACGACGAGCACGAATTATACTCAAATAATTCGGTTTGGGGTCTCTAGGAGCTATAAGTATAAAAAAAAAGTATAAATTAAAAAATAACAAAAAAAAATGAATTAAAAATTTAATTTACCTTCGGGATATTCATGGCGAGTTATTTTAAATGTTGCTGCTGCTTCTGCTGCTGCTGCTGCTGCTGCTTCTGCTGCTGCTGCTGGATGCTGATGTTGAGACAGCAGCATGCTGCACATTTCGATGGGCCAACAGTTTTTGAATGGCATCCATTCTATAGCACGTTGAAAGCAGCATGAGCTGGTGTTGGAAAGAAAAGAAATTTATATAAAAAATTTTTTTAAGAGGGGTTTTTTCTACTCTACCACTCACCATCAGACATATTTTTATTAAAAATTTTTACTAAATAAATTGCGTTGACGACACGATGTTTGGTTTCTTTAATGTTTTAAAGAAACTAAATTGAATTAGCATAAATAATACTCGCAAGGAAACAAGCTGTCGAATAAAAATATCTAGAAAACATAAAAGGCCCCAAAAATGTATTCTTATCAATATCTTACCGCAAACATCCTTTAATTTTTAATAAAACACAAAATTTTACTAAAATTTACTATTGTTTTATAGTCAAACCGACTGCATGCATGACTATTTTTTATATTGTTGTTGTTGGTTGTCGAGAATGTTTTGCGGGGTTCTTCACTGATAGAGGTAGTCAAACTGCCTGAATAGTATTTATATTGTTGGCGCTGTTGTTGTTGTTGTTGTTGTTGTTGTTGTTGTTGTTGTTGTTGTTGTTGAGCTGTTGTTGTACTAATTTTTAATATCTGTACTGTTTCTTTTATAAGCTATTAAAAAACACCGAAACCTTTTCTATAACGACCATTAATCATAGAATCATCTTTATTAATGTCTAAAAAACAATATTTTTCTCTCCAGCACTTTGAACATAACTCGTGGAAAGTCTTAAAAGACATACCAGGACCAACATGATCATTGTAAAGGTGTCTTGTTTTCATTTCATCCTGTTTAAATATTATAATCATATTGGCATTATCACGAATTTTGGTATTGTGGTATACGTGTATAAGTTTGACATAAGTAAAAAGATATCAATGTCTTTGTGACGATCCATACAGAAGTAAGATCGTATATGATTTTTGTTTCTCACAAGCTACATCGTTGCATATAAATTTTGAGTTTGGTTGTACTTTATCTGGGTATATGACGTCACTCATTATGCGAGAAATATTGGAAAAAATGTATATCCTGTAGTAGGTTTAATTAGACGCTCCAAGTATTGATACCTTGCTAACTTTGAGTATTGGAAAAAATGTATATCCTTAGTAGGTTTAATTAGACGCTCCAAGTATTGATACCTTGCTAACTTTGAGTATAAAATATTTCAAGCCATTGAGATTTTCGATAAGACTTATCACATTTGTTTTTCCACAGTAAAAATTCAAATGTATAAATCAACCCGATTTTGTTTGGTTTATTTATATCAACATAGTTGAGTATGGTCATAGTTTATATTTTCAAGTTCAAGGTTACGGTGACGCTCTCGATCGCTAGCTTAATTTAGCATTAACCCCCCGCCCCCCCGCCACCGCCTTTACCGCTTTCATACTTTGCCTTTCCATTAGGCAACACAAGCTACAGCTGTTGACACGCTTATCTTCAATTTACAACAACATAAATACAAAACTTTAGTTCCTAAATTTTTAAGAACTAATATTTTTCACTCTAAAAATCTTTAAGATGCAAAAGTACATTAAGGGCCAGTTTTTAGTTTTTCAGTGAAAAACTGGCCCTTAATGTACTTTTGCATCTTAAAGATTTTAGAGTGAAAAATATTAGTTCTTAAAAATTTAGGAACTAAAGTTTTGTATTTATGTTGTTGTTGTTGTAAATTGAAGATAAGCGTGTCAACAGCTGTAGCTTGTGTTGCCTAATGGAAAGGCAAAGTATGAAAGCGGTAAAGGCGGTGGCGGGGGGCGGGGGGTTAATGCTAAATTAAGCTAGCGATCGAGAGCGTCACCGTAACCTTGAACTTGAAAATATAAACTATGACCATACTCAACTATGTTGATATAAATAAACCAAACAAAATCGGGTTGATTTATACATTTGAATTTTTACTGTGGAAAAACAAATGTGATAAGTCTTATCGAAAATCTCAATGGCTTGAAATATTTTATACTCAAAGTTAGCAAGGTATCAATACTTGGAGCGTCTAATTAAACCTACTAAGGATATACATTTTTTCCAATATTTCTCGCATAATGATGACGTCATATACCCAGATAAAGTACAACCAAACTCAAAATTTATATGCAACGATGTAGCTTGTGAGAAACAAAAATCATATACGATCTTACTTCTGTATGGATCGTCACAAAGACATTGATATCTTTTTACTTATGTCAAACTTATACACGTATACCACAATACCAAAATTCGTGATAATGCCAATATGATTATAATATTTAAACAGGATGAAATGAAAACAAGACACCTTTACAATGATCATGTTGGTCCTGGTATGTCTTTTAAGACTTTCCACGAGTTATGTTCAAAGTGCTGGAGAGAAAAATATTGTTTTTTAGACATTAATAAAGATGATTCTATGATTAATGGTCGTTATAGAAAAGGTTTCGGTGTTTTTAATAGCTTATAAAAGAAACAGTACAGATATTTAAAAATCAGTACAACAACAGCATCAACAACAACAACAACAACAACAACAACAACAACAACAACAACAACAACAGCGCCAACAATATAAATACTATTCAGGCAGTTTGACTACCTCTATCAGTGAAGAACCCGCAAAACATTCTCGACACCAACAACAACAATATAAAAAATAGTCATGCATGCAGTCGGTTTGACTATAAAACAATAGTAAATTTTAGTAAAATTTTGTGTTTTATTAAAAATTAAAGGATGTTTGCGGTAAGATATTGATAAGAATACATTTTTGGGGCCTTTTATGTTTTCTAGATATTTTTAATTCGACAGCTTGTTTCCTTGCGAGTATTATTTATGCTAATTCAATTTAGTTTCTTTAAAACATTAAAGAAACAAACATCGTGTCGTCAACGCAATTTATTTAGTAAAAATTTTTATAAAAATATGTCTGATGGTGAGTGTAGAGTAGAAAAACCCCTCTTTAAAAAAAATTTTTTATAAATTTCTTTTCTTTCCAACACCAGCTCATGCTGCTTTCAACGTGTATAGAATGGATGCCATTCAAAAACTGTTGGAACATCGAAATGTGCAGCATGCTGCTGTCTCAACATCAGCATCAGCAGCAGCAGCAGAAGCAGCAGCAGCAGAAGCAGCAGCAACATTTAAAATAACTCGCCATGAAGATCCCGAAGGTAAATTAAATTTTTAATTCATTTTTTTTGTTATTTTTAATTTATACTTTTTTTTATACTTATAGCTCCTAGAGACCCCCAAATTTATGCCGAATTATTTGAGTATAATTCGTGCTCGTCGTCGTCTGGGGAGTCTGCGTACGGTTCGGAGCTCCCTGATGCCGCAGGTATAGAAATATACCAAGAAGAATGCCTGCGGTTAGCTAAGACGACCGAGATATTGGAAGCGCATTCACGCGCCGAATCTAGCAGCAGACTCTGGGAGTAGGGTCCAGTGTTTTTTTTTTAAAGATATTTGGCCCTACTTCAAGAGACCTGCTGGGATGATGGTGTTGCTGAACACCTTCAGCAGGTAATCTGTGATTATGAGTGCTTACCCAACCTCAAAAGGTTGTGTAAGTGCGCTGCTGAAGTTGTTCGGCTCGAGTGCGGGAATGTTGGAGGATTCATGGTAGTCCCAAATGTTGTGCGGCATTTAGCTGCTCTTGAATAAAATAATAATAAAATAAAATAATAAAAATAAAAAAATAATAAAAATAATAATAATAAAATAATTGCAATAATAATATTTTAATATATATATATATATATATATGTATATGATATTTTTTATAATAATAAAATATAAAAAATTATTATATAAATCAACGTCTTTTTATTACTTGGAATAAATTTTTTGAAGGTTTGTAAAAAGTTTTTATAAATCGATGCAAAATTTCAACAAAGTTATTATATGCGGGAGCCTCAACCATTGTTAGATGTCAGTACATGCAAGGCTATTGCTCCGCTAATTGTTGTTGATGTAAGTTAGACCTATTGATATACGAATTGAATTTGATCCCGAATCACTCAAACCAATTCCAGATAAAACATCAGCCTACTGTTAGGTAATTCACGATCGTTTAATTGAATACTCACCTCTAACCAGCGAAATTAGGAGAATAATTTAAATATTCTATCAATTAATTTTTCTAAACCCAAATAAAGAATTTATAAACGATTTTGTTTTTTTATATATAGTTTTTATTTATTTAATAGTTTTGATTAAAAAATATATTTTCTTAATTAATTCTATAGTGACCCCATGCAAGGGTGTCAACACCATTTTCTTTAATAAATCGCTTATCATCTAAATAACTTAACATTATTTTATGAATTTCTAGAGTATATATAATATGTATCTTAGATCTAAAAGTAAACATTTTATCATAATAAATTTTCTTATCAAATAAACATTTTTTATAATCATTAATACTAAGATTCATTAATGCTGATTTTTTTACACCTTTTGCTTTTTTAATATCATTGTCACCCTCAACACTTATAGAATACATTTTAGATCTTAGTCCAATGAATTCCCTCATTATCTTCCCATTATTTTCATCTTTCATTAAACCTAATACCTTTTTATTTTTTTGTTCTATACCATATGGATTGTTAGGCTTATAGTCAGATGTATCAAATTTTAAATTAATATCGGGTATTATATCTTTATAAAAATCTTCGGTATTAATTGAATATATGAATGAATCCGTATCCATATAGCACAAACTCAAGTTTTCATTATATTTTGGAATCATATAATTATAATGAAAATCATACATTTTTTCTTTAGACTTTTCGAGAACTGCAAACCCTACAGAAATAGGTTTATTAAATTCGATATGTACTCTATCCAGTTGGATAGCTACCATATTTTCGGTAAACCTTGTAGAGCTATGAAAATTCGGTTTTGCTATAAGACTCCTAGCTCCCAATCTTTTTCCAACACTTTCCCACTGGCATACAATTTTTACATCTTTCCTTTTCTCTACATTTTCCATGGTTTTACCATAGACAGCATTGTTTAGTAATTTAAAAAAGTTCTTTTCAAAGTCATTTTTAGCGTTTGTTCTATGAAAAGTATTTAGATCTATGTATTTCTTGAGCCAGGGAGATTGTTTAAATTTTAAAATTCTATGTACTTGTTTAAGCTTCAAGCCATTTCTTAAACATTGTTGTAAGTTAGTATAATGTATGATATAATTTGATTTATTATATAAATCAATAATGAGCTTTTGATGTTTACCCGTAGGACTTTTTTTGTTTTCAGCGCAAAACGGTTAATCATTATGTAAGTTATGTTGTTCAAAAGGAACCTCCAAGTCTACTTCTAAAATAAAACCTTCGTCAGAATCATCTTTACATTCATTTAAATTAAACGAATTAATATTTTCAACCCATTCAAACTTTCCTTCGGGTAAATATTGAGACATAGCCCATCCATATAAATTATTAGCGTCTAAATGCATGAGATAATTTGAAGGCTTCCTACTATCGAAATCAGCCATATATTTGTTGTTTGCTTTAACATGGCGTTTTGAACATTGAACTATGCCTCCTCTTATCCCGTTTTGAATGAATTTAACCATATCAATGTCAGTTAATAGATCCAACTCAATTTTAGTATATTTTAGCATTGCACTCCAAGATAGTCCGGGTGCTGTATAATACTGACAAGGATCTAAATTGTAAATAGATTTACATACTTTTCTGAAATTTTCAAATACATCAGTTAACAATAAAACATCTGTCTTGAGATATAGTTCCAAGTAGTCTTTAAAATTAGAACAATTAAAAGTTGTCCACACTTTTTGAGCATGTTCATAATCACCAACACTACATTCTTCATTCGTTAATTTATTAAAAAACTTATCTCTTGAAGGCAGACATTCCTCTTGAAGTCGATTAATGGAATTAAAATAATCGTATGGAAAAACTCCCTTTCTCTTCATAAGATTAAATTCGTTTTCATCGGTAAACTCAGACCGTAGAACATAAGAATCTGAAATCGATAAATTTTTAGCTAAACTCTCTAAACTTGAAGCCATAAATCTAAATGAATCTAAAAACCTAAGTTCAACGCTATCACCGTCATCAAAATGAATATGTTTAGAAACTGATACATATATTTCTTTGTTAATCGGTACTACGTTTATTCTTCCGGGGATCGTTGAAAGTTCTTTAATGAATAAATGGCAATCATATGAAGAAAGATTGTGGAAAAATATTGGAATGAATTTTGAAATTTTAAAGTTTAAATTGCAATCATTATGGGCTGGGCCTCGATATTTTCCCGTTAAATGACAATGATCTGCTACTCTATCAACTCCCAACGGTTTTTCGCATATATGACAATCCCTACTATTATTTTGAATATTTAATTCTACTGGGGTGAGGAAATTCATTCGAATAACTTTATTAAGATAATTACTATAAATTTCTCTAGCATCGACAACTAAAGAAGCAATAAATTTTTCAGGAGCATCTTCACCTGTATATAATCTAAACTTATCTAAAGAATTATTAAAACTACACTTAATATAATAACTAAATGCACACGGCTTATGTGTTTGTATAGTTTTTACAGATCCCGAGTTCTGAATGTTTTCCGGTGTTAGGAAACACTCGAAATCTGCATATATTACAAACGTGCATATATTACAAACGGTATATCTAACTTATGTTTAAAATTTTGAAAATAAATTTTACTTTTGTCTGCATCCGGCACTTTGGTAACAATTCTGCTACATTCCTTGCGATGACGTTGCAACTTGTAGTCGGAATCAAAAAACTGCAAACAGACATTGCATAAATGCATTCTATGGTGTTTTGTTAGTTGACTACATAAAAGTCTGCAAATAAAAATAAAAAATACAATTTTAGATCTTTAAATATTATAAATGTATATAGCAAGTAAGCAAGTAAGCAAGTAATAAAAAAAGAAAATGTATAAATATGATATTTACCTTGAAATATTTTTAATCCAGATGTAATGAAATTTTTCTCCTTCCTGTAGCAAAAGTAGGTTAAGATGAGTGGTTTTCTCCTCCTTTGTATAGTAATAGGGTCCCACGATACTTTTAAGGTCCTCGTCGTATCCAAAGACATTAATGCTTATTTCGGGATTATTTTCCTCGAAAATTTTTACATCTTTCGCTTCCATTGGAAAGACAAGCCTTTCAAAATTGAGAGTGATGCTGTTGTCTAACGTTATTACAACTGCGGCTATATCTGTGATGTTATAACTGGAACATCTATGTGAATTAGCATTGATAGGATTTAGCGCTGAGATTACTGCCCATTTAAAGCAGTATTCGTCATTGTTTTGTACATTTATACAAGCTTTTTTATCTTCTAGTATTTTTGGTAATTTAATGTATTGTGAACCTTTAATTGGTTTGTATTGATTCACGTTTATTTCCAAATGAGAGATTCTTATAAGTGTCCAACCACTATCACGTTCTTGAAACTCTGACATCTTTGTAATTAAATTATTGCATTTTGTAACATAAATCTCATACAAATTTGTAGCCTGTTGCACCATGATCATTTTAGTTTGATGTGATTTAAGGTCTATTGTTGCCTCGTCTTCACTCATTTTGATGTATTCACAAAACAATTCCATATTAAATTTAAAGTTGGTGTGTTTTTCCAACATTTCTTCAAGTGTTTTTAAAACTATATCCCTGATGTTTGCTAAAAACTCTTCTGGAATCAATAAATCCTCCTTATGATTCTTAATCATAATTGATTCTATCCGCTCATTAAATATTGAGGTGATTCTTGTTAGGTTCTCGTTAACTATTTCACCGCTATTTCTCTTATGTTCGTTTGTCCTGATGTGATAAGCCCAATTCTTAGTTACTATCTCTTTCTTGCACTTGTTGCAATAGAGATACGGAATTGTTTTCTCCACAATAGCCCGAAGACTTGGAATCACATTTGATGATGGAGATGATGTTGATGCTGTTGCTTTTGAGGTTGATGCAGCATGTTGATTTCTCTGATGTTTTTGTAAAGTATCTTTTCGCGAAAAAAACTTTTTGCATGTATCGCATTTAAAATGTTGCAATGGCTGATCTTGATGCTTTATCCGAATGTGCCGATTTAGGCTAGATTTTTTCGTGAAAGTGGAATCACATTTGCTGCATTTAACTTGATCCATTTTTAATTTTTTATTTAATGACTGTGTTTGTAAAATTACGACCTTTTTTATTAATCACTTTATTGATTGTTTATTGATTTCGGATTGTTTTAAATCGCTTGTAATTGTATTTTACACTAATTGTTTATATATTTAGATATTGAATGTTTATTGATTGTTTTAAACAATTCACTTACGTCTTTTATTTTAAGAATTAGCTTTAAGCGCACTTGTAGTCGATAGAAAGAACCTTTAACAACTGAAGATTAAATTAATTTTGATTGACATATCAACCTTAAATTCTTATCTTCTTTTTTTTTTTTTTTTTTTTTGCCCTTGCACTTGACCGCAAAAATTGTTTATTTATTTTAGAAGTAACACAAAAAAACATGTTTGAACTTGTCCATTGCTGCCTTATCTTGAACTTGCGGGTTATGAGTGCGCTTACTATGAAGGTTGGCTCTTATCACTTTAACCTTGAAATTAGTATTGAAATTGAAATTAAATAAAATTAAAATCCGTATCAGGATGGGTATGGGTGACGTCATCGGCATACAATAACATAAGTCGACTTCTAAAATGTTCTCGACGTTTCTGCATCTCGAAGCTTCTAGAAACTTTTTGATTCTTCTTGGCATTGGCTTAGGTTAGGTTGATTCTGAAGTATTCTTTGTATAGGATCGCGCTATTTGCTATCTCCCTTTCTCTCTCTTACTATCAAATTCTCTCTCTCCCTTTCTCTCTCTCTCCCTTTCTCTCTCTCTCCCTTTCTCTCTCTCTCCCTTTCTCTCTCTCTCTCTCTCTCTCTCTCTCTCTCTCTCTCTCTCTCTCTCTCTCTCTCTCACCATTCGCTTCGGCAAACAGTGACATAAGTCGACTTCTAAAATGTTCTCGAAGTTTCTGCATCTGGAAGCTTCACAGACTCCTGAATTTACATAAAATATAAGCCAGAGGCGGAGAAGTTGCTGGGTGTAAGTGACCCCTATGTCCCCCAACTGACGAATAGATATTTATACACGCCTATGTTTTTTAATGGTTGTCATCTAATATACAAACTACTTACACAAATCTAATACACGCCCCTAATACTTACCGACTTTATTAACTTTATAAACATTTCTTTAACCTCTTCAACCTTCGCCGTACCTAAATTGCTTCATTCCAAATAAATATATATATTTTCACAAAGCAAGTTGACCAGCAAAATTTGAGTCTTGCTGTAACTAATGCGAGGGTTAAGAAAAAACAAAACATGCAAACACTGATAAGAACTCGCTTGACTACCACTACCGATAATGTAGTGTATAAAATTATGACCAACGCTTAAAGCAAAGAAATACCCCAAACTTGTCAATTTAAAAGTTTAAAGCAAAGACATACATCAAACTTGCCAATTTTTAAAAGCTCAAAACAAAGACTCCCACCTAATACTTACCAACTTTATTAAATTTATAAACATTTATTTCCCCCTTCAACCATCGCCGTATCTAAATTGCTTCAACCCATATTAATACATATATTTTCATATAGCAAGTCATATCATTTCAGCTAAAGTCAGCCAGCAGAATTTTGAGTCATTGCTATAACTAATGCTAGGGTTATGAAAAAAATCATAAACATACAAACACTGATAAGAACATGATCAACGCTTAAAGCAAAAACAACTTGCGGTTTTTTTGTCTGTCCGTCCACCAGCACAAGCAGAAATCCATTCATACTTGAGTGCCGGGCATGACGTCATCGGCTTGCACCACCGCGCCACCTGAGCCAGAACGAACATATTGTATCTACTTAAATACTTTAAAAAAATATCCATATACAAATAAAATATTCCAAAGA
>OU612044.1:122899747-122907218 GCA_914767935.1 Coremacera marginata | reverse complement strand
GTTTAATGCGAACTATTATAATTAAGTTATAATTAAGTTAAATTCTTTCATGACTATTCAGTCACTTGAAACAAAGGTTTCGGATGGCTGTCCAGTCAATAATCTAAATAACTTCGAGGCACGTCATACCAAATATGCAAACTTGCATTTTTTTTTGTTATTTATAACATTCAACAGTGCTCTTAGCAGCACACAATTTATTTGTTTATACAACTACAATGTATATAAAACTGTTCATCGCGTTATTTTTGTTGTTGTCTTTGTACTGTATGTACAAGACATTTTGGGCTGAAGCAGTTGACGCTGCTCCGCTTTTTAGTTTGTCGCTTTTCAACCGTTTACTGTAACAGACGTGGATCTTGCCTTCAAGTTAATAAAGTGTAACTCCTTTTAATATCTTTTTGTTTAATAAATATTTTTAAGTAGAATTTAAAACAAAGTGGTTTTCTGTTATTTATTTGAATTGATTGTTGAGCGAACATTTTTTGGTGCCGAAACCCGGGAACTTAACAGAAATTTAAATGCATTCAAAAGCTTTTGTTTGCATCTTCATAACAACTCTGCTATATTTAATTGGAATATCATCTTGCACTTCCGGGCTGCCCTGCTGTGCGCTACAATTAGCTTGCTGTGCCGCTGCTCTACTGTATTTCCTTGGAACTCTA
Source organism: Coremacera marginata (assembly GCA_914767935.1). Lineage (NCBI taxonomy): Eukaryota > Metazoa > Arthropoda > Insecta > Diptera > Sciomyzidae > Coremacera > Coremacera marginata. The sequence goes on along the minus strand of OU612044.1, from coordinate 122,906,553 downwards.
GTGATTATCAGCACTGTATTTTGTATCTGAAAGATCAACAACGATGGAAAAATTAATTGAAGAACAACGCGATGCGTTTGACGATTTGTCACGCATGATAAAGATGGTACGTGAACGAAGAAGTAAATCTAGAGGATACTCTACCACCGTGTTAAATGAACTGAACAACAACTTTGATAAGGTAAAGAAAAATCATTTCGATATATTAAAAATAGCTCAAGAAACATCATTGGAATCAAAGGATATTCCATACATTACCGAAGAGATATATTATCATTATAGGGAGTTAACCTTCGAATTAAAGGGAGAACTCTTAGACATTATTCAAACTGAAGGCGTTATAGATCCATGCACACCACCCCATTCTAGCACAGTCTATGTGCAACGAGAGGACACAATTTTGGGAGCAGAAACAAGGCTGCCCAAAATTGCTGTTCCAACATTTTCAGGTGATTACCTAGAATGGTTTTCATTTCGAGACCTGTACACATCTCTGGTTCATAACAATAAGTCATTGAACAAAATTGAGAAAATGTTCTATCTTAAGGGCTCCGTCAAGGGAGAGGCAGAACATTTAATAAGACATATATTTGCAACTGAAGCAAATTATGATCTAGCTTGGAAGACATTGGAGGACAGGTTTCACAATAAACGCATTATTGTAGACACGCTTCTTCAAAAGCTCTTCGCTATTCCTAAGTGTAGTAAGCCTTCGCACTCAGCGATCAAAACTTTATTAGATACTACCAAGGAATGTCTATCTTCACTTGCTAATCTAAATATCCCTACTGATAATTGGGACCCAATGATTGTACACCTTACGGTACAAAAGTTTGATACAGAAACTAGAAAAGATTGGGAGCACACTCTCAGAGCTTCAAATGAACTTCCAGAACTTGAAAATCTGTTTCAATTCTTGGAAAGTACCTTCCGAACGTTAGAAACCTTAGGCACAGCTGAAGCTGCCTTTAAACCAAAATCTATGAATGGGCCATCGCGCTCTCAGCTTAAGACATTCAGTCTTAACAAATCATCACTTTGCCTCTGCTGCAAAAAATCTCATTCCCTCTATTCGTGTTGGGCATTCAAATCTTACTCATTGGAAGATAAGATTAAGTTCGTGAAAAGCCAATCAATTTGCATGAATTGCTTAAGTAGCGGACATAAGGCTTGTGATTGCAAATCAAGCTATACTTGCCAAGTGTGTAATCAGAAGCATCACACTCTCCTACATAATACTTCTCCAAGTGAGACAGCTAAAAATATCACAGTCAAGCAAAGCTCAAGCAGTTTACAAAACCATCACGTTTCCACTCTCGATGCGCATCAGCCGCAATACTTAACTAATATTTTACTTGCAACACTTTTGCTGAAAATTGAAACCCCGAATGGTAGAGTTTGGGCAAGAGCACTTCTAGACCAAGGATCTCAAGGATCATTTATCACTGAACAGTTTGTGCAAACATACAAACTTCGCTGTCATTCTACTCACCTCAAAATTCATGGGGTAAATCCTAATCAAGTCAATTATGCACGGAAGTCCACTTATATGCGACTATATTCAAATCATGACACATTCTCTGTTGCTGTTGAAGCTTTTATTTTGCCAAATTTATCAACATACTTACCAAATCGAAGCATTTCGCCTTTAAAAATAACATCAAGCTTACCATTCAATCTTGCTGACCCTCAATATTTCGAATCACGTCCAATTGATATTATATTAGGCGCTGATGTATATGGTTTAATCTTAAAAGAGGGCCAACATAAAAATGAAAATGGACTACTTTTCCAAGAAACTTATTTCGGTTGGATACTCTCTGGACCCATAAGTTCTTTGAATCAAGAGTTCACCATTAGCACTCATTTTTGCAAAATAGATGATCAATTAAGGCGCTTTTGGGAACAAGAAGAATTGACCCAAAAACGGGTACCTACATTAGAAGAAGTTGCATGTGAGAATCATTTTATTTCGAACTATAAAAGAGACGACAAAGGTCGGTATATAGTATCATTGCCATTCAAAGCTGAAATTGAAGGAAAATCAATTCAAGACTTTGAAGATTCTCATATTGGTGCTAGCATTAGGCTACGTAATATGGAGAAAACTTTTGAGAGAAAACCTGAGTTGTATAAAGAATACAGCAAATTCATGGATGAATATCTTCATCTTGGACACATGCAACTAGTAGGCGAGTACCCACATGACGTAAAGAAAAATGCGTATTATCTTCCTCATCACGGAGTTGAAAAACAAAGTAGTACGACAACAAAACTTCGTGTAGTTTTTGACGGGTCTAGCAAATATCGTAATCAACGGTCGTTGAATGAAGAGTTAGCACCAGGCCCTGCTCTTCAGTGCGATTTGTCTCAAATAATTCTACGATGGCGCAGACACAAAATTGCGTTGAGCTCTGACATTGAGAAAATGTTCAGACAAATACTTATAAAACCAGAACACCAATGGTATCAGCAAATATTGTGGAGGAAATCTAAAAATGAACCAGTTCAAATATATAAATTAAACACTGTAACGTACGGAACTACTTCCGCACCGTTCTTATCAATTCGAACTCTTCAACAACTAGCTAGAGATGAATATAATCAATATCCCGATGCAGCGGATAAGCTCTTGACTGATATTTATGTGGATGACATCATGACTGGAACTGATGATGTTCCAGAAGCCCTCGCTCTACAACAAGAACTGTGCAAATTACTGAATGCTGGTGGATTTAATTTGCGGAAATGGGCCTCAAATTCAATGGATTTACTTCAATTAATACCACATGAGCTAAGGGAATCATCAGATTCTGTTGAACTTAATCAAGATAATTTTATAAAAGCATTAGGTTTATATTGGAAACCATATACTGATTGTTTTTCATTTATAGTTAACTTTGATACATCATCGGCTCCTACTAAGAGAAGCCTGTTGTCTGATGCTTCGAAACTCTTTGATCCACTAGGATGGCTGGCACCGACAACAATTATTGCTAAACTGTTATTCCAAAAATTATGGCTCGCTGGCATCAAATGGGACGATTTGCTCCCCGACAATATACGAATAGAGTGGATGGAGTATCGAAACTCACTTAAGTACTTAGAAGAGGTACAAATTCATAGATATATTGGTATTTCTAAACAAAGAAAATGTTCATTACACGGATTTGGTGATGCTTCACAAGTTGGATTTGCCGCAACCGTTTATTCAAGGACTATAATGGAAAATGGAGACATTATAATACAGTTATTACAAGCAAAAACAAAGGTTGCACCCCTTAAAACATTATCAATACCAAAGCTTGAATTATGTGCAGCACAGTTATTGGCAAAACTAATAAACAAAGTATCAGAATCACTCGAAGGATCCATAGATGAAGTAATTCTATGGAGTGACAGCACAACTGTGTTAGCCTGGATAAGAGCACAACCAATTCGCTGGACTGTTTATGTAGCAAATCGTGTAGCTGAAATTCAACGATTGACTTCAATAAGTCAGTGGCGTTACGTACCTACGAAGGGTAACCCAGCTGACTGCGCAACAAAAGGTGTTATGCCGCGAGACCTAGTTAACCATGATCTATGGTGGCATGGTCCACTTTGGCTGAGAGATGTTCCTGCCTCTTGGCCGTCCGATATTGATCCAGCAGTAAACACAAACTTAGAGGAACGTAAATCCGTTCAAGTATCGAATCTTGTTTCGAAGTCATATCCAGATATATTGGTAAAATATTCTACATTGAGAAAAACACTCATCATTACCAGTTACCTGCTTCGATTTCATCATAACTGTCTCAAAAAGGAAGATCGCCGTATAGGGTTTATATCATTTCAAGAAATACAAATGGCAACTAATCATCTTATTCGAATAGCTCAACAGATAGATTTTTCTAGAGAAATCGAAGAGATATCCAATGGTTGCCTACAAAAGGGGCACGCTATTGCAAACCTGTGTCCTTTCTTGGACAAAACTGGAATTTTACGAGTTGGTGGCAGACTTAAACTTGCAGACATTCCGGCATCTATGAAACATCCAATTCTTTTATCAAATAAAAATCCACTTACCTTTCTAATCTTTTCAGATGCTCATGTTAGAACATTACATGGTGGCATTCAATTGATGTTGAACTTCGTTCGTTGTAAATACTGGGTACCAAATGCTCGACATATCGCACAAAACATCTTGAAACGCTGTTTAGTATGTTTTAAGTATACCGCCAAAACTGCTGAGCAACTTATGGGAAATTTGCCATCAATTCGACTTAAGCCAGCTCGACCATTTCTACATAGCGGTGTGGACTATGCAGGACCCATCGATGTTCGACAGTCTTCACTTCGAAATTCGAAAATTTCAAAGGGATATATATGTATATTCTTGTGTATGGTAACTAAAGCCATCCACTTAGAAGCCGTATCGAGCCTCTCCACTGAGGCTTTCATTGCTGCATTCCGAAGATTTGTCTCAAGAAGGGGTAAATGTAGTCAAATATATTCAGATTGCGGCACAAACTTTGTAGGTGCTGATACTGCTTTACAAAAAATGCATTCAAAAAATACTTCTGCGTTAACGAAGGATCTGAGAGAACTTTTGGTTGAAGAAGGTACTACCTGGAATTTTATTCCTCCTGCATCTCCCCATTTTGGTGGTTTATGGGAGGCAGGCGTGAAATCTACCAAGCATCATTTGAAAAGAATCATGCAGGACCATGTTTTAAACTATGAAGAACTAGCTACGCTTCTAGCTGAAATTGAAGCCTGTCTAAACTCACGACCACTAAGTCCACTTAACGAAGATGTTGAAAATTGCGATGCGCTCACACCCGCTCATTTTCTAATTGGTGAGCCTACAATCAACATACCAAATGAGGACCTCCTCGATCTTAAAACAACCGGCAACAATCGCTGGCGATTGATAGAACAGATGAAACAACATTTTTGGTCAAGATGGCGCTCAGAATACCTAAGTCGAATGCAATCGAGACCAAAATGGGCAACTATACGCACGAATGCAAGAATCGGAGATCTGGTTTTACTATACGATGAGAGATGTCCACCTGGAAAATGGCCTTTAGCACGCATTACAGAAGTTCATCCAGGCAAAGATAACTTGGTCCGCGTAGTTACCTTAAAATGCAATGGTAAATTTTTTAAACGACCAATCAGAAAAATTTGTTTTCTTCCGAATATAGATTCCCACGATTCCACTCGAGAAAGCGATGAAAGTAATGGCACATCGGCTGCGAGTCGAGGCGCAGCCAGTCAACCAGGCGACTCACCAATAACCTCCATCGGCCTTACTCCTCATCCTTGAGGTCTACTCACCTAAGCATATCTCTCTGGCTTCGCACATACTTGAAGAACTATCGTCCTTGGGGGGCGGAATGTTTAATGCGAACTATTATAATTAAGTTATAATTAAGTTAAATTCTTTCATGACTATTCAGTCACTTGAAACAAAGGTTTCGGATGGCTGTCCAGTCAATAATCTAAATAACTTCGAGGCACGTCATACCAAATATGCAAACTTGCATTTTTTTTGTTATTTATAACATTCAACAGTGCTCTTAGCAGCACACAATTTATTTGTTTATACAACTACAATGTATATAAAACTGTTCATCGCGTTATTTTTGTTGTTGTCTTTGTACTGTATGTACAAGACATTTTGGGCTGAAGCAGTTGACGCTGCTCCGCTTTTTAGTTTGTCGCTTTTCAACCGTTTACTGTAACAGACGTGGATCTTGCCTTCAAGTTAATAAAGTGTAACTCCTTTTAATATCTTTTTGTTTAATAAATATTTTTAAGTAGAATTTAAAACAAAGTGGTTTTCTGTTATTTATTTGAATTGATTGTTGAGCGAACAGATAATAATGATAATAATGATAATAATGATAATAATGATAATAATGATGATAATAATGATAATAATGATAATAATGATAATAATGATAATAATGATAATAATGATGATAATAATAATGATAATAATGATAATAATGATAATAATGATAATAATGATAATAATGATAATAATGATGATAATAATGATAATAATGATAATAATGATAATAATGATAATAATGATAATAATGATAATAATGATAATAATGATAATAATGATAATAATGATAATAATGATAATAATGATAATAATGATAATAATGATAATAATGATAATAATAATAATGATAATAATGATGATAATAATGATAATAATGATAATAATGATAATAATGATAATAATGATAATAATGATAATAATGATAATAATGATAATAATGATAATAATGATAATAATGATAATAATGATAATAATGATAATAATGATAATAATGATAATAATGATAATAATGATAATAATGATAATAATAATAATGATAATAATGATGATAATAATGATAATAATGATAATAATGATAATAATGATAATAATGATAATAATGATAATAATGATAATAATGATAATAATGATGATAATAATGATAATAATGATAATAATGATAATAATGATAATAATGATAATAATGATAATAATGATAATAATGATAATAATGATAATAATGATAATAATGATAATAATGATAATAATGATAATAATGATAATAATGATAATAATGATAATAATGATAATAATGATAATAATGATAATAATGATAATAATGATAATAATGATAATAATGATGATAATAATGATAATAATGATAATAATGATAATAATGATAATAATGATAATAATGATAATAATGATAATAATGATAATAATGATAATAATGATAATAATGATAATAATGATAATAATGATA
>OU612044.1:122834747-122894747 GCA_914767935.1 Coremacera marginata | reverse complement strand
GCTCTAATTGACTTTAAATTTTGGGACTATATACTTCAGGTGTTTAACTATAAGAAAAGACGATAAAAAAATCGATCGATTTCTCAAATGTCCGTATTCTTAAACCCCTTCCCCCCTTCCACCATTCCCCTTAAATTTTAAAATATTTATTGTAGGGATCTTTCAATTAGTTTTAAGAGTGTAGCCTTAATGTTACGATGAGATTGTATTATTTACGTTAATTGATTTTTTTCCTTCGCTTATTACTACGTTGTTCAACTGTCTTATCAACCACAGCAGATCAATATACCGCAGATTGTTTTTTATGACCAGAAGAAAATAAATAGCTTAAAGGAGCTCTTATGTTGGTGAAGCGTTAAAGTTGTTGAAATTGAGATGGGAAAAAATAACTCTTTTTGTTTTTGTGGCATTAAATTTATTTTGGAAAGTAATCTGGTTTAAATAGATCGAGATGTATCAATTTCATATCAAATTTCAGTAGGTAACGGTAAAGTCAAAGAGAAATACAGCTAATTTAGAATTTTGAAAGACTTATTTGTGACGACAAGTCAAGATATCCTAAATTTAAATCTTATCTGACACAAAAAATTTCTTTGACAGAAATACATTTTTCTGGTCGATTTCAACATCTCTGCCAGCCGCTCGAGGTCGGCATACATTTTGTAGGTTCAGTTCTCTGATCATATCTCCATTACAAGAAAATTGATTATACGAAGTTCGGTTCCAGTACTTTTCAGGGCTGATCTGGGCAATTCTTTTTTGTTTTTCCGAAATAAAAGTTTGATCATTATCTGCACTTAGTATCAAAAAACACAAGTGCTTTTTCGCATACATAGATTTGATAACTTAATAGCTTTTTCTTTATAATAAATGAACTTCTAAATGCAAAAATTTAACATAACATAAAGTAAATTAAAAAACAACACGTTATGTTCACACAAGTAAATTGTATTACATTTCGTTATTCCGACACTCTTTTCTTATAATTGATATTTCTTTTTTGCTTGCGTCCATCACAAAATAAAAATTTTATATCAAATTATTAAAAAACACTTCTTCACCCGCCATGGGGATCGAACTCGTACCCACTGATTAAGAGTTCATTACACTATTCACTAATCCATAAAGCATTTGCTACGTAGGGCTGTTTGTTCAATATTAAGTAAAACAGAAACTATGTTGCTGCATAAGATTCCCAAATTAAGACAGGAACTCAGATTTGCATTTTTAAAAATAATCGGTGTATATATTTTCAATTGTTATTTCTAGGCTGAAATTAAAATTTAAATAAGGCTTCCTTTATGCAGACAAAAATTCTAATTTAAAAAAATCAGACCTATTTTTAGGTCTGATTCCAATCCTGAAATTGATATATAATTCATGCTTTGAGCGCAAAAAAAATTTATTGCGATAAACACGTGTATATTTGCTTTAAACCATTTTTAAAAGAATGCCACATATGTAAAATTAAAGGAGAATAATCAGATAAATGACAATTATATTAACCCATTAAGCCCTACGGGTGCGAAAACGCACCACGAAATGACATATTTTGAAAAAGTCATAGCTTTGATTCAGTAAAAAATATCGGCCATCTTATTTTTGCATTGAGGAGCAGAGGGATGAAATTTTTTCATAAAATGTCGTCTACCTATCCTTTCCCGAAGACAAAAATTGAGAATTTCCAATTTCCACAAAAAAAAAAAAAAAATAGTGATAAGGATCGATACTAATAGTAGTAATCTTTATTCTAAAAAAATTCCCCATAGCTTACCAAGCCACAGGACACCGTGGTGTTTCGTCAGATAATTGAAGCATTTCAACAGGAAAATTTCACTACATTTGACTGACTGTGTGTCTCTCTTACATTTATGTCGTATATAATTTCAGTTCATCATCAATTTTTCAAAAAATTAAAAATTTTTTTCTTATTATCTGACTCCAGCAGTGATAACCACTTTTTCCCATTTACAAACATTTAATGCGTGTATGATTCCAGTTTAATGTCAATTCGTTAAAATTGTCGGTGTTTTTGTCTGCTGCAGTTATTTTTTTGTCTATTTCACTTGATTAAAAAACACTTTAGGCGCCATTAAATTGTGTAAGAATTCACTGTGAGTTGTTAGTGGTTTGCGTGGGATGCGCAAAATTACTGCACCAAGTTATTACTTGTTTCGCCAAACAATCCAAACTATGCTTTATACACTACAAGTTGTTATGTAATAAAACTTGTCTTTTCATTATTAATAAATTAAAATCATACAAAAAAAAAAAATACCGGTGTGCAGTCACCAGTACTGCCGACGGAAGCGTTAGCTTCTTGGCATTAGATATAAAACAAATATAATATTCATTGAAGGAATATAACATGTATTAGAGTGACCCTCAAATGTAGGGTTGCAAAAAGTTTGAAATGTTTTAGTTTCAATAAAAATAATTGTTCCATTTCACCTCAAACCAACGTCTAGAATTTTGAAGTCGATTGAAAAAGTCTAAGGTCTAAGTCTAAGCATTGATGACCACGTTTTCTTGGAAATTTCATTATTTTCTTGTGACTTTCGAAAAAATCGCAAAAATCCAAATATGAAGGTATGTGAATGAAATCTAAGCGATATTTGCCTAACACTCTGACTCATCTATAAAAAAATACAAAAATAATAAATAATAAATTGAGCGTTTATGTTGAAGTATCTAGCTGCTATGCATTTTTTTAGCCTGAAGTGCAATTTTTCGAAAATAATAAGTTTGAGTATTTTTACAAATATTTGGCTTTTTGTGATTTTTTGAAAATAACGAGAAAATAATGAAATTTTCAAAAAAATAATTTTTTTTTTCAAGTTTATTTATGAAATTGATAGCAAAAAATTTTTGATTTGATCAAAACTTATGAATTTTAATGAAATGAACAGTGTTTGCAGTTTAATTAGAGATGACCAGGGCTCAGATTTTGATGCCCTTAAGGACATCCAACAAATTTATAAACTTAAAAGTGTGTCCATGTTTATTCCTTTAATTAATACTATATTTGATTTTACATTAATGCTTAGAAGCTAACTTTTCCATTGGCAGTCCTGATGCATGCACTCCGGTTTTTTTGGTAAGTAATATACCGTTAATATATGATTGTGTATTTAAATAATTAAAAAATGTACATTGTAATTTACTGCAACGTTACGTAGGTCCAAATATTTTAATAAGAAAAAATTAAAAACATATTCATTTATTCTTTGGGTCATTTTTAATGTTTTAAAGGAAATTAGGTAATTTTTTAGTTAATTTTCAGATGTTTTTAAGGGCATCAAAATCCGTTCAAAGTAAGTCATACTAAGCTACAAACTTTTAACTTTTCATTCACACGTTTTGCGTAAATCAAAAATTTTTTGCTGCTAATTTTATTAATGAACTTGAAAAAAAATGTATAAACTTAAAAATTAGTACATGTTTGTATGTCGTCAATCAATACTATATTTACTTTTACATCTAATGCTAAGAAGCATACGCTTCCGTCGGAAGTCCTGACGACTGCACCCGCTTTTAATTACACCATGACTTTGACTAGCATAGCTGTCGTCACAATAATGGATGAACTGAGCAAGGCTATGGAATAATAAGGTTGCGAGCATAGTAAAACACATTGCCGAAAAACACATTGGAGCAAGAAAGAAACCAAGTCATGCATCTCTTTTGCTCCAATGTGTTTTTCGGCTCGACTCAGCAATAAGCCTTCTCTATGGTCGCAACCTTATATTAGATGCTGAGAGCCGACTACGAAATACATATAACGAAACGACACGAAATTACAGAATATAACTAACCTTTGTTCTTATGTATACATGCACACTAACCGGCGACGAAACGGTAACGACTCTTACGCTGACGAAAAAGCCGGTGGCTATAAAACAAAAGAATTCTGACCGGATTGTCGTTACGTGCCGTTAAGTCTGCAGAAACCTTTACTTCGCTAAAGTTCTAGTCCACCAACAAAATACACATGCAAAAACAATTCTTAGCGACCGCACACTGTAGTGATGCTATCAACATCAGCATCGTCGAGTAAGGGTTGTTTTTTTTTGTTTGCATGCATATGTTGGTTTTTTGAGCGAACTGACGCTTTTGTAAAGTTTTAAATTCACTCACGTTAATACCTTCGCTAAAGAAGCTAAGGCTTCAAAAAAAAAAAAAAAAAAAAAAAAAAAATATATGTAAAGAAAATTACTCTAGACTTTAAAACATCATTTTTAATTTGGCTTTAAAATTGCATTTTGACATGTTGAACGCACAGTAAGCTAAATATGTGGCAAACGCATGTGCTTTTATTTAGTGTGCTGACAGTTATTAAAATAATTGGAATACAACTTTGGTTATTACTTGAAAAGTAAGTAAAACTTTTCAACTTTTGAATACCACCTTGTTCAAAAAGAAATCATCGAATACATCATTACTGGTGATGAGACATGGGTATACGAGTATGACACGCAAACCAGGCATCAGGCGAGTGAATCAGGCTCAATATTTTCTTCCATCGTAAAAATCGAAGACACGATAAAAGTCTTTGTAAATAAAACACTGTCACTTTACCAAATGTCAACGACAGATGCTGATATTTGGCAGCCTTGTCATAGACACTTGTGGGAAGCTACTAAAAAATTTCGAATCGGACAGTTAAGTCCGGTTCACAGTGTGAATGAACCTTTCTTTTTGAACAAGGTGGTATATATGAGACACGAGATCGAGTTCGTAAACGAGTCTCTGGCACGTATCCTACACTGGTCTAAACACGTCTGAACACGTCTAAACACCGCTAATAGTGGGACCGAGAAAAAGTATGCGGGGTTGCTTCAACGTAACTTACACATGTTTCGATGAATGTCGTCACAGGTTGTTGTGCTCCAAATGAGCAGAAATTGAGTTTTTGTGTGGTTTAGGATTAAATGGGTGAAATGAGTGCATACTTTTTTTAGTACAGCCAAGTTTTTTGTTTTTAGACATATGTTTATGTATTTGGTGTCATTGAAAAAAAAAAAAAAAATTTAATAAATTACAAAATTTATCACAAAAAAATTAAATTTATTACGCAAAATTCTGCGAAATATGCACTCAAAGTTGAAATATGGTAGTTTCAACCGATTGATTTCATCTTCACTCGAGCACAGCTCGGTAACGGTTAAGTCGGTGGAGTTTGTTGATATACCGTTGGAAAGGTTATCAAAATAAGTTTTCTGTAAGTTAGTTTTTCTGCTAGAAACAATAACGTGAATCAAAGTCGTGAAATATTAATTAACCCTGTAGCTCCTAAGAATGTGAAAATAGATCACCCCCTCCTCCCCCCTTCTTAAAAACCTTAATTAAATTATTTTTTTTTTTATTTTGCATATACAGTACAGTCTCGCTACTCCGGACACTTATAGTTTCGGCGTATGCCCGTATTACTGGAAGTGTGCGGAATTCACAGAGCAGATTATAAAATAATTATATGTATGTTTATTACGATTACGATATACGATGTTTATTTCAACTTTATTCGTTTCATCGCTTTTATTAAAACAGTTTTATACAGAAATTATAAGAACTCAAGTAATAAATATTAATAAATTTACATTGTTTCACAAAAATATTTTTACAGAAATGTACATACACATGTAATTATGACATATTATATTATGTACATATTTGATATATTATATTATGTACATAGCGCCGTTACCATAGGCTATTTTGTTTTGTTTTGTTTGAGTTTTTCTTTTTTCAGTGTAAAAATATTTTGTGATATGTTGAGAATATTTAAACCCCTCATACAGTTTCATTGACCTCAAATTCGACACCTTTCATATAGATTCGGAAAAAATTTAAAAAAAAGTTGCGCACGTTGGCACTACCGGGGCTTAAAGAAGACACAATAGTTATTAAATAAAAAAAAAAATAAATTGCAAATGTGGGATGCAAATGGGATGCCCCATTTTTTTTTTATTTTCCAAAATGTTTTAACAAATTGTCCGTTTTTGCGCATATATAACCTTTTGAACATTTTTTTTTTGTAAAAATACTCAAACTCGAAATTTTCAAAAAGGTACAGTTCCTGCAAAAAAAAATCATGACGACCAGATTATTCAACATAATTACACAATTTTTTGCATCTCTATTTGGTATAGTTTAAGAAAATATTTCCACAAGATTTCATTGAAATTTTTTCAAATATGGATTTTTTTAGATCCAATTTTCATGTTTGATAGCTTATTTCAAAGAATATTGAAATAGAAAACGATCTGTGAACCAAGTTTTTTTAAAATTTAGACGTATACAAAAGTTATTTGGGTTTTTTGAAAAAATACATTTTTTTCCCCATATAACCAAGTACTGACATGTACCGATGCAAGTCGGCACAGATTTCCGTGGTCCTAGGTACACCAAATTTTTTTTAAACTTATTTGAATTTCAAACGAAAAAATTGAGGGATGCCACATAAAAATAAAAACAACTTCGACTTTTTTGAAACACCCTAACCTACATACAATATTTTCCAATCAAAATAATGTATGTGTATGATACCGTCTGTCTGTATGTCGTACATTTAAAACATTCAATTGAAGAGCATTAAATTTTCATTAAGATTCATTTGCGTTGCTTTACTTTTTGCTCGTTTACTTTACTCGTTTCACTCAGTCAAATTCTTGACAAATTCAAACTGACTGGTTTGCTTGACTGTCCGTCCATTTTGTGCTGCATTCTGCACATGTACTCGAAATTGTGAGTTTTTAAAATAGTTGCATATGTTTTTATAATGATGGGCAGTCTGGATTGGCATTATGAGCCTAGAAAACCTCATCGTCATCACCATTTTGTGATCATAAATATTGATTTTTCATAAACCAAAAATAATTTAATAAATAAATACTTATTAAAATGTCAGCTTAAATATCTAAAACAAGTATCACTTCAAAACAATGAATGAAAATTAATAAATAACGATATTTTTTTTTTATTTTGTGGCATTTAATTAATTTATTTTTATGTATTCTAAGGATTCATAGGAAATTTTTTCTTATAAAATGCAAAAATTAAGCGCTTCTTTTAATGAAAGATTATTTCCAGGTTTTTATTTTTTGTTCTTAAATCCATTTTCAAACCGTGTACATAATATTTTTATTTCAATTTCTATTCACCGAATTTCCAGAACTATTTTTAGTTTAAATTCATATTTAAAAAATCTAAAAAAAATTTAAAATTGTAAAAAAAAAAATTAGAATTTCACAAAAATATCCATTCGACATTTGCATCCGTACCCTCCTATTAGACATTTTAATATCCGCAGCACCACCTCCTCATTTTTTAGTTGATTAAAAATGTATTTTTTAAATAATCCAATCTAATTTTTTAATGAAAATTAATAAATTCTTTAACTTTCAAAAAGATTATGTCTAACGGCTTAGTCCTTTAAAAAGACAACAGAAATTAATAAAATTGATAAGCAATTATTTGCGAAGTTATGATGGATTTGATATTTTTATGACGTCCTTTGTATGGAAGGTAGACAGAGTTTTAGTATGAAATAGGCTTGTTTTAAATTTTAAGTGCATATTAAGATCAAAGCTTAGCTTTGTGCAGTTTCAAGTCATTACTTGATTTATTGTGAAATTTTAAGAGATTTTACCGTTTTCATAAAATCATTTTGTATAGAAAATAGGCGTGGTTTGACAACTTCACCTTCACATTTAAGATAGAAGAATATATATTGAAATTTATAACGAAACCTCAAAAATTGCGGCTGCAATTGTGATCACCAGGGCTCGGATTTTGCTGGGATGTCAACTTTTTTCTGATTTAACACTGATCTGATTTGACATTTTCGGATAATGCAAAAACACCGTTCATAAGCTCCAGGTGCCGAAGCCAAAAATTGTCGGGCATTTTTTCATTATTTTTAGCCATTTCTGTGTTGTAGGTCTTTCTCCATAGTTTTAGTTAATTTTTTGAGTCATTTGTATGGATCTCTACATGATTTTTATCTTAATTTTTTTTTATTTTAGCAATTATTAGTGGCAGTAAAATATTTCGTTGATACTTTTAAAAGTAAAACAGTTGAAGTGGTTCAAACATTGTTTTCAAACAATTAAATAAAGGGTATAATTTTCAAAATTAAAAAGAAATGGCAATTCGTAGTTTTCAATATAAAGGCTGAGTTCCAAATCATCAAAATACTTTGTTATAATGCGGCTTAGCTACCGTATCAATGCAAATCAACCCTGCATTATGTAAACTTTGTAAAAAAACATTGTATTCTGTTTGATGTTTTGGAACACGTTTTGAACATATCGATTGCTATCAAAAAAATATCGGGTGTTATGATGAAGAAAATTGCTTAATAAATGATAATTCATTGCTTAATAATACACAGAGCCAAAATGACCTATAAAAATAGAACAAAATCAAGAAGATTTCTCTAAGGTTTTCATCCAAAAATACTGTCTTATTAAAACCATAGAGAAAATCTTATTGAAGCGCAGCCATTCTTTATTATGAAAATCACATAGTTTCAAGAAGAATCTTCTTGTTTTTTAAAAGCAAACTTTTTAAAACGATAAGAAAGTCTTCTCGGCGATTTTAATGCGAAAGTCGGAAGGGAAGGCATCTTTGGCCCCACTGTCGGTCAGTTCAGTCTTCACGAGACCTCCACAAACAACGGTCTAAGACTGATCGACTTCGCCGCGGCACGAAACATGGTAGTTAGTAGCACCAGATTTAAGCACCTCGACATCCACAAGGCCACCTGGCTGTCCCCGGATCAAAAAACGCGAAACCAAATTGATCATGTTGTAATCGACGGAAGGCATGCCTCTAGTGTTCTAGATGTGCGTACATTTCGGGGGGTCAACATTGACTCCGACCATTATCTTGTTGCAGCCAAGATCCGCATGCGATTATGCAATGCCAAGAACATACGCACAGGAATGCAACGAAAGCTAGATGTCGCTAAGCTGCAATTACAACGGACTGCCGAAGCCTACTCCGCTCAACTCTCGGTTAAGCTCAACCAACCAACCTCTGGACTCGACGACGCCGGCGGACTTTGGGCGCATATATCCCACTCCATGCGCGCTGCCGCTGAAGAAGTCATTGGTTTCCGGCGCCCGCAACCTCGGAACCAATGGTATGATCAGGAGTGTCGCATTGCGACTGCAGTAAAAAACGCCGCTTATAGAAAAACGCTGCAGTCAGCTGCAACGCGAGCCGTGCGAGAAAACTACCGCGAAAAGAGGAAGGAAGAGAGGCGCCTTTTCAGACGCAAGAAAAGAGAGCAGGAAAAGCGTGAGCGTGAGGAACTAGAGGTATACCAGGGCAAGAAGGATGCACGAAAATTCTATCAACAGGTTAAGCCAACCCAAGGTTTCAAGCCCGGAGCATCCACTTGTAGAGACGAAAATGGAGATCTGAATACGGATACACAGTGTGTGCTTAGATTGTGGAGACAGCACTTCTCCAATTTACTTAATGGCGACGATTCCACCAATGCCGCCCATCGAGAGCACAGTGCAGTGCCACCAATCGACGATGACGGAGTGGAAGTATCACCACCTAGCCATGAAGAGGTTCGAGTTGCTATCCAACGACTCAAAAACAATAAAGCAGCGGGTGCTGACGGCCTGTCAGCTGAATTGTTTAAAACCGGCGGCGATGAATTGATAAGGCGCATGCATCAGCTCATCAGCAAAATATGGCTAGCAGAAAGCATGCCCGACGATTGGAACCTCAGTGTACTGTGCCCTATACTTAAGAAAGGAGACCCTACAATCTGCGCAAGTTATAGAGGTATCAGTCTTATTTCCATCGCATATAAGGTTCTCTCAAGCGTACTGTGTGAAAGATTAAAGCCAATTACAAAAACACTGATTGGACCTTATCAGTGTGGCTTTCGACCTGGTAAGTCCACCATAGACCAGATTTTCACGCTACGACAAATCCTGGAGAAAACCCACGAACATCAAATTGACACACACCATCTCTTTGTCGACTTTAAAGCTGCTTTTGATAGCCCGAGAAGGGATTGCCTATACGCAACAATGTCTGAGTTCGGTATACCTGCAAAGTTGATTAGACTTTGCAGAATGACGTTGAGCAACACACGCAACTCCGTCAAGGTAGGAAATGACCTCTCCGAAACCTTCAATACCGAAAGAGGTTTCAGGCAAGGCGATCCACTGTCTTGCGATCTCTTCAACATCATCATGGAGGGGATCGTACGAAAGGCCGGTGTGCATCGTAATGGCACCATTTTCTATAAAGGTGTCCAGCTCCTTGCGTACGCTGATGATATTGATATTGTTGGCAGAACCAAGAGAGATGTTACCGCTGCTTTCGCCGCTATCGAAAAGGAATCAGCCAAAGTGGGTTTGACGATAAATGAGGGTAAAACAAAGTATATGCTGTCTACAAACAAGGGAGCTCGGCGTTTAGACTCCCACGTTTCATCCGGCAGCTATAACTTTGAAGTAGTCAAGGAGTTTGTATACCTTGGCACCGCCATTAATACTAACAACGAAATCAGCCTGGAGATAAAGCGAAGAACAATAATTGCTAATAGGTGCTACTACGGGCTCAGTAAGCAACTAAGTTCCAGAGCCCTCTCTCGATCGACAAAACTAACACTCTACAAGACGCTCGTTCTACCTGTGCTGCTTTATGGCGCTGAGGCATGGGTAGTTTCGCAAACTGACGCAGCCGCTCTGGTGGTGTTCGAGAGAAAAGTTCTTCGCAAAATCTTCGGTCCTGTTCGAGTCGGCGATGACTATCGCATCCGAATGAACCACGAGCTGTATGAGCTCTACGGAGACATTGACGTAGTTCGGCGTATAACTGTGCAGCGACTACGCTGGCTGGGTCATGTCCATCGTATGGACGACGAAGCTCCAGCGAAAAAGGTGCTCGAAGCGAGGGTCGCTGGTCAACGACGACGAGGGAGACCATGCCTCCGATGGATGGACCAGGCTGAGGAAGCCCTAACCGCACTTGGTGTATCCGATTGGAGAAGGCGCGCGCAAAGCAGAGGCGCCTGGCGAGAGCTGATGAGGTCGGTCGAAATCCGGACACGGGTTGTCACGGCCACCTAAGTAAGTAAGTAAGTAAGAAAGTCTTCTTAAAAATATGTGATTTTATTTTTAATTTTAAACGTTATCTTCTTGATATTTAAACAGGATAGCTTGTTCATTTATTTATTTATAGGAAATATAGAAAATATAAATAGAAATTTCACAACATTCTTTTACATATCAATGTTTCAACAAAACATTTCAATTTCAATTTCATTCTTACAAAAGTCAAATCTTACTATATAAGTTTTAAGGCGGTCTTCTCATTCAAAACCCGTTTTTTGGACCCTTTTTAAAAAAATTCTTATTTGAAAACGCAAAGAATAATTGAAAACTTTTTTTATTTATTGTATTACAAAAGGTTCAAAGTAAATAAAAAAATTTTTTTTGCCTCGATACGTGGGCTGTTCAAAAAGTAATGAGACTTCAAAGTTGGTGGTGAAAAAAAAGGTGTCGTCACGGCGGCCACGATTCCGGGTCTCCGGAGCGTCTGAAATGAAAAAAAAACGAGGTTATAATCAGTATAGATGTAATTCTCGGGTGAACCTCAAGCTTAATTTTGTGATTTTTTTTGACAAAATGGCGGCCATTCAAAAAAAAAATTTCAATTTCGGGGTTTTTTTTTGTAGTTTAGTGTAAAAAAAAAATAGTAAAAAATTTTTTTAAATTATGGTCGAGGTTCACCCGAGAATGGTGACAATTCTGCGTCGATTCCATTTTGCTTCATGAAAATCGGTTCAGTTGAACTGGAGATATCATGGCCGCCAGTTCGAAAAACGTGGGTTCGAGATAAACGCGTTTAAAGTTTGAAGTAATTTTTTTGGGGGAAAAAAAAAAAAATCAAAAATGTTTAAATGCAGTTTTAAAGAGCTGACAATTTTTACTTACAAATATTAGTCGGCGATGCCAGCTCCATACAGGCCACCTTCCTCTTTTTCGTAGAAACTGCTTTCTGCTGCCCTCTCTGCTCTGCGAGCCGTTCTGCCAGCTTTTGATGATGCCGCAGCTCGAGTTTCTGATCGGTTCAATCTGTCTTCATTGCGAGATAGTGCGTATTCGTATGCGTTTTTGCCAATCGCAATACCCATCAAACCCATAATTTTAAGTATGGGTATAAAACCGTCGTTGAAGAGGCACGTTGCAATGAAATTGGCCACTTCGATGGTGCGTGCGCCTGAGTTGATGTGTTTGGGCGAGAGTGACCAAAGAACAGAATTGTAGGACTCATTGGAATTCTGAGTTTCAGATCCAAGGCATCTTTCAAGCAAATTATCTGCCGACAGCGCTTCGTAAGCTGGTTTTTATTACTTTTCCGATCCATTTTACAAAAATCACAATAAATTTATGAAAAATTTACTTTTCCGTTCACTGAAGCGCACGCGTCTGTTGCTCAACTCGATACAAACTGAACTAAATGATGCTTTCAGTTGAACACCTGGACTCAAAAAATGCTTCAACCCCTAAAATAAGCAGAAATGTGTATTCGTATGTTTGTATGAATATGTGTGCAAACACGTTTTTACCTAACAATAAACATTTTCAACGGAATTCGGTGGTTACTTTATGCCGCTTCGTTCGAAAATGAGTCGAAAAAAAATAGCTCATTTTGACGAAGACCTTGCTTCACAAAAAAGGCTGTATCTTCTAAAGTATTTCGAATTTCTAAAAATCCTTTTAGGGGCATATTCACAACTACCCAAGCTATAAATAAGTCGAAAAAAGTTGCTCAATGAGAAGACCCCCTTAAGTAGTCTCTTCTTTAACTTAAGGGCCTCCGGGAGACAATGCCGCAAAAGACCTTAAAAATTTGCGGCGAGCAAGATATCCGCAGACTGGTTCATCTGAAAAAATATTAAATTTATCCAAAAACGTTTTTAATTTCCCAAAAACAAGGTTGTTTTTAAACCATTAACCCTTTGGTATAAAACAAATACGTAAATATTTAAAATTTTAAAAACAAAACAAAAAAAAATCGAAAAACATTGCGTCAGTCGCAGTCTCGATCCTGGCCTTCCTCGTTTTCAAGTTCAAGTTTGCTTTTTACTCAAATTTAAATACGCAAAAACGTGTTGTAAGGAAAATATTTTATTTATCCACGTAAATATTTAAATACAATTTAAACACGGGCGCGGATATTTTTATGCCTTTTTTTCGGTTTGTGATCCGTTCGTTTTATTAGGTGCGATCGGTTATTGATAAAAAATTAAAGCAATATTTACAATAAAATTAAATTTAATAAAATTTAAAAATTTTTTAAAACTGAATTCAAAAATTTTGTTGTGACGTAACGAACCACACATTGTCATAAATGTTCGACCCACTACATAAACGTGTTACGTAATTTATGAACGGCCGCTTACATAGTACGCGTGGATATATAAAAATCAACCGCCACACTGCCTGACTGCGAATTATGTCACTATACATGGTATGAAAAAAACGATAAAAATTAAATACAATTCTAAATTCATAAAAGAACAACAGATAATGCACTAAATAAACTCATTGAATTGCTGTATTTACTCGGGAGATACATCCAACATGAGTGCATTGTATTTGTATGTTCTTGTGTTTTTGGCAGCAAATTCTATTGTTGCCTACGGTGCGCTTGAACAAAATTAAATAAAAAGGGTCTTTCACTCGGAATTTTCTTCCAGATTCGTAAATTATATTGCTTCTAGATCATAAAAAAAAAAAAAAAAAAAACGAAATGGCCATTATTTCAGCTTCTTATGATCAATTGTGTTGTGTGATGTGAAATGTTTGCACACAAATGCTCGAGAACTGGACCTACATGTTATACGCCGACTCCGAACGGCTTATGTTCTCAAGAAGCTTTTCATGGCAGTTACTCTCTGAGGTTTGCCATTGTCTGCAGAGAGGTGATGGCCGAACAGAAAAATGAATTCAATTGAAAAAACTTTCTGTGTCGGATGGAGGATTCGAACCTGGGTTCTCTGGCGTAAGAGTCACACACTCTACCCACTACGCCACGGCCGCCACTAGATCATATAAAACCATAAATTGAAATCCTGTATCTAGGGCTTTTTGAGCACGAATTGGATCAAATAAAGTCAAATAGGCTTAGTAATTATTTAAATGCACGTATAAATGCAAGTGTTGTCGGTGTACGCGTAATGCAAAGTTTGTAAAATAGCACACATTAGTGTTGCGACTGACCCTGCATCGTGGAAAAATTAACCTCGTAGTAGAATTAAAAAAATAATTATTTTTTTTCATTTTATATGCTTTTTCTTTGCACAAATCTTTTTTGCAGATTAACCAAAGCAAAGCAATCAAAGTCAAACAAGATGCAATCTTTGCTGCAGTATCATCTGGTGTTAAAAATATATCAGATGTAGCAACAAAAGCACAGAATAAAGTTATTTCATCACTGCTAACCAGTATTATAATACTTATTACTTGAAATTGGAGTAATTATTTACTAACTACTATATTAATTT
The DNA here is from genome assembly GCA_914767935.1 of Coremacera marginata. Classification (NCBI taxonomy): domain Eukaryota; kingdom Metazoa; phylum Arthropoda; class Insecta; order Diptera; family Sciomyzidae; genus Coremacera; species Coremacera marginata. Next base: position 122,880,202 of record OU612044.1, on the reverse strand, counting down.
TTTGATAAGAATTAAAAAAAAATAAAGAAAGAGCACAAAAACCCCATTTTTTTATGCATATACAATTACATATAAGGTAAGTAACCCAAAAAAGGCCAACCTAGCGGTTTTTGTCAAATAGAAGGAAAACTGTTTTTTTAAAGTTATTTTTGTAATTTTGTATTTTTGTTTATTGAATTCTTTATTCAAAATCATAAAAAAAGTATAAAAAAGTAAAGAATATATCCAGCTGAAAAGGTTATAAAAAGGTCTGGTTTTTGCCATATTAGGACCACCATGTCTAAATAAGGCCCAATCCATAATGAGTTCAGAAACGTAAAATAACGTAAATAAACGTAAAACAATAATTAACACTAATGCTATTCATACCTTTTTTATAAAAAGTTTTTAGAAAAAAAATACTTACAATGTCAATGTTAGGATTGTTAGGATGTTAGGATTGTTAGGATGTTAGGATTGTTAGGATGTTAGGATTTTTTCAAAATGTTGGTAATTTGCTGACCCTTATAGTTGAGAGCTTTCTTTCAGGCAGTTTTTTTTTTGCCTGGTTGATTTAGGTGTGGACATTTTTTATTGGGCCTTTTTAGGTTCTCTCAATATAATTTCATTAATCGTGTTTTTCTTGGAGTACCCCACTCTTGATTTTTAATTCCAAACTGGACAAAAGCAATAGCAAATTCATAGAATAGCGGGCTTCTACTGCGCGCACAATATTACATCAACCACGTTGTTGACACTGCCGCTTACTTCGTTCGACTGTCATTCGCTTTAAAGATGCGCAATCGAAGTAATTTTTTTTGCTTGGTGTAGCAGATATAAACATGGTTAAACGTGTAAAAAATCATTTTGCAGGGAATGCAATAAAAGTGCGTTTTAGAAATCGGGCCTTATTAAGACTTAGGCCATATTTGAAGAAGGGACCTTAGTTACGTATATAAAAATTTTTATTAAATATTTCATAAGCTCATATGTTTTTGTATACATTTTTATATTTTTAAAAAGACATTTTTTTAAGAGACATTTTAAAGCGATGAAATCAAAATGAGATACGAAGAGCTCTACAATGAGTTCTCTATAAAATCAAATGATGCTTATAGAACTTATACCAACCTTATTGGAGAAAAAAATCTTAGAGATCCTAAAAAATTTTTTGATTTCGTTAATGTCAAACGTAAATCAGCTGGATACCCCTCATCTATGTTTAAAGGCAATACAATTTCTTCCAACCTCCAAGAGATCTGTAATCTTTTTGCAAATCACTTTAGAGAAGTTTTCTGTGCTCCCACAACCCAGACTCTCTATTCCTCCCCCTCTCCTAATGCGACAGACATTAAAAACAATATCAGTCTGACGCTGGATGAAATTGTTAATGCTATCATGGAACTTGATTCAAACAAAGGACCTGGTCCGGACCTCATACCACCAAGTTTGTTAGTTCAGTGTATAAACAATCTTGCCATTCCCTTATTTATACTTTTCAACAAATCCTTATCCTTAGGTGTTTTTCCATCCTACTGGAAAATCTCCCATTTGACACCTATTTATAAAAGTGGCGATAAAAAGTCTGTTGAAAATTACAGAGGCATTGCCATCTTGTCAGCTATACCAAAATTATTTGAAAAGATAATATGTGATAAGCTGACGAGTCTCGTTAATCCCCGTTTAAACGAGCAGCAACATGGGTTTCGGAAGGGCCGATCAACCACCACTAACCTAATGATCATGGTCTCCGATGTGTTAAATCAAATGGAAAAAGGACGCCAAGTAGATGCAGTTTACACAGACTTCAGTAAAGCATTTGACCGTGTCGACCATTATATCTTAATTCTGAAGTTAGAAAAATGTGGCATTTCCGGTTTATTACTCAATTGGATCAAATCCTATCTGTGCGAACGATCCCAGTTTGTTAAATTTCAAGGCATTTTTTCAAATGAAAAACCGGTCACCTCTGGTGTACCACAAGGTAGTCATCTTGGCCCAATACTTTTCAACATTTTCATTTCAGATTTATCTATTACTCTTTGTGACATTCCCCATCTTATGTACGCAGATGACCTTAAAATATATAAGATCATTAAATCAGAAGTTGATGTAACTTTCCTACAATCGAAACTGCTGTCCCTTGAGCAATGGTGTAATCAAAACAAACTTCAATTGAATGTTAAGAAATGTTGCATGATAAGTTTTTCCCGTAAGAACTTGATACCAGAATGCAGTTACCTCCTTAATAATATTGTTCTGAGCAGAACCAACCATATTGTAGACCTTGGAGTTGTCCTAGATAATAAGCTGAGATTTAATCTACATTTTGATAAAGTCTTATCGAGGGCAAATAAACAGCTGGGATTTATAAAAAGACGTGCTAAAGAATTCCAAAATGTGTGGGTAACCAAAACGTTATACTGTACCTTAGTGCGGCCACTTCTTGAATATGCTTGCATCATTTGGAATCTAGCCTTTGAATCTCATAGCGACAAAATTGAATCCATTCAAAAACAATTCCTGCTTTTTGCGTTAAGAGATATCTTTGACCCCCGTGACTATAACAACTTGCCACCGTATGAACAAAGACTCAGGCTCCTCTCTCTGATGCCTCTATCATCAAGAAGAACTTTACTGAGTTCATGTTTCACATTTGATGTTATTAACGGAGCTATTGATAGCGAATATATCTCCAGCAAAATTACACTAAATGACCCAATGAGACGTACTAGGCATACGCGGCTCCTAAATGAATATATTCACCACACTATTTACGCAAATAATGAACCTATTAGTAGGTGCTGTAGAATTTTTAATAATATTAGCGAGCACTATTCACCATCCATACCAAAATCCACATTTAAGCGAACCCTCTCAAAGTCTCTCTTTGACTCTGAATAATTTGTCCTTTCAAGCACTGCTCCCTACAGAGTTATGCTTCTTGGTCTAGCCCCCCTCCGTCATCCCCTAAAAGTAGTACTTAAGATATATTAGCGTATTTTAAGTATTCTTTAAAATATGTTCGTATATAAGTTCCTTTTCCCTTCTTCCTACCTTTTTGGCGTGTTTTTGAAATCATGTCATTCAGGTGGGTGGATTACGCCCACATCGAATTGCATATCTTCAAACACAAAAACAAGGAAAGGAGAGAGAAAAAAAAAAAAAAAATAATGTTAGAATAAGTAAATTGCCTTGCCTTGTGTGGCCAATAAATAAAATAAAAAATAAAAATAAAATTATTATAAAAGTTTTAGTTATTGTGACGGCATAGGCTAAAAATATTCGATTTGGTATAAAACTAAATATATTACTAATTGTAAAAGAAAAACAATTGAAATAATCTTTTTTGTTGTCTCTAATAATGGGGCATTCACATATATTTTTGTCAATTTTATTCTAGATTAAAATCACATATATTCTAGATTGTTTGTCCCGGTTCAACCTTAATATGCCCCGGATTTATCTTAAAAGGTCCCGTTTAAAAATTAAATTGGAAACAAATTTGCAAAAATACATTTTTAAAATTTGCAACTACTTTTTAAATGTGAAATAGTACTCAGTTAATCTTTCATCTTCAGTTAGTTGAGCTCCTCCCTAGCAATAATCGATAATTGATATATCACTTGCAGAATCCAATCTCTAATTAGCAACAGCTGTTTTTAACTTCATTTATTGTGTGCTTGTTTTCTGTGCCTGCTGTAACTTTTCATGTAAGTTTTCGGGTCAAAGTTTGCTGTTTATATGTTCATATTATTTTTTACATATATATATTTATATTATATATATATATTTTTATATATATATATATATATTTATATTATATATATATATTTTTATATATATATATATTTTTAACATACCTTCCCACATATACAGCAGAGTGGTCCTTTATAAAACGAGGTAGAAGTGATCACGATTCTTTGTGCACGGTGTGCGGTTGTTATATTTCCATAAGGCACGGTGGACGGTCAGACATTGTTGACCACATCGCAAGTGCCAAACATAAATCGATGCTTTGTGAGGATTCAACTTCGAAAGACATTTTTTCGTTTTTTGTGAAACAAAACACCACACAATCTCAACTGATCTCTGCCGCTGAGTTAACAACTGTATATACAATTATTAATCAACATCAATCGTTTAGCTCAGTAGATTGTACTACTAAACTAAGTGCACTCTTGTATCCGGACTCGGAAATAGCAGCAAAGCAATCAAACGCTAGAACCAAAGCAACATCTTTAATAAAGGACGTTTTGGCTCCGCATTCAGTTGCAAATTCTGTAGAAATATTAATTAAAGACGTGCCTTTTACGGAATTTCAACAGACTCTAGCAACCCTAACCCTTTACTGAAAAAGAGGGCTTGCAAGTTAAACTATTAAAGCTTACAACTTTACCTAACGAGACTTCAGATTCTGTGACTTCATTTTGTATTGACACATTAAGGCGGTCTTCTCATTCAAAACCCGTTTTTTTGACCCTTTTTAAAAAAATTCTTATTTGAAAACGCAAAGAATAATTGAAAACTTTTTTTATTTATTGTATTACAAAAGGTTCAAATTAAATAAATTAAATATAAAAGATTCAAATTAAATATAAAAAATACGATACGTGGGCTGTTCAAAAAGTAATGAGACTTCAAAGTTGGTGGTGAAAAAAAAGGTGTCGTCACGGCGGCCACGATTCCGGGTCTCCGGAGCGTCTGAAATGAAAAAAAAAACGGGGTTATAATCAGTATAGATGTAATTCTCGGGTGAACCTCAAGCTTAATTTTGTGATTTTTTTTGACAAAATGGCGGCCATTCAAAAAAAAAATTTCAATTTCGGGTTTTTTTTTTTTAGTTTAGTGTAAAAAAAAATAGTAAAAAATTTTTTAAAATTATGGTCGAGGTTCACCCTAGAATGGTGACAATTCTGCGTCGATTCCATTTTGTTTCATGAAAATCGGTTCAGTTGAACTGGAGATATCATGGCCGCCAGTTCGAAAAACGTGGGTTCGAGATAAACGCGTTTAAAGTTTGAAGTAATTTTTTTGGGGGAAAAAAAAAAAAAATCAAAAATGTTTAAATGCAGTTTTAAAAAGCTGACAATTTTTACTTACAAATATTAGTCGGCGATGCCAGCTCCATACAGGCCACCTTCCTCTTTTTCGTAGAAACTGCTTTCTGCTGCCCTCTCTGCTCTGCGAGCCGTTCTGCCAGCTTTTGATGATGCCGCAGCTCGAGTCTCTGATCGGTTCAATCTGTCTTCATTGCGAGATAGTGCGTATTCGTATGCGTTTTTGCCAATCGCAATACCCATCAAACCCATAATTTTAAGTATGGGTATAAAACCGTCGTTGAAGAGGCACGTTGCAATGAAATTGGCCACTTCGATGGTGTGTGCGCCTGAGTTGATGTGTTTGGGCGAAAGTGACCAAAGAACAGAATTGTAGGACTCATTGGAATTCTGAGTTTCAGATCCAAGGCATCTTTCAAGCAAATTATCTGCCGACAGCGCTTCGTAAGCTTGTTTTATTACCTCCATCACCTTCTTGTCCATCAGACCTTGCTTCACAAAAAAGGCTGTATCTTCTAAAGTATTTCGAATTTCTAAAAATCCTTTTAGGGGCATATTCACAACTACCCAAGCTATAAATAAATGCAAAAAAAAGTTGAAAAAAAAGTTGCTCAATGAGAAGACCCCCTTAAACAATCACAAAATACCTTTAAAAAATCTTGTAGCTTTTGGTGCTGATAATACTAACCACAGTTTCGACTGCAGTGGATAAGATATCAATCGATGTGGAATCTGTGGTGATTAAAATATATAAATATTTTTTTATATTTACTGTAAGAACGGACCGGCTGAAAGAATTTTTTAGACAACGCGGACACAACTTACAAAGAAATTCTATCTTATAGTAGAAGCCGGTGGCTGTCATTAGTACCAGCTATAGATAGAATCTTGCAAATCTGGAAGCCACTTTCAAATTTTTTTTCTAACGAACAGCACGTTCCTAATGCAATTACTGAATTTTTTAAAAACCCTTTAGCTGTAGTTTATATGTCATTTATTCACTGCCAATCTTTCATGATTGAAAAACAAATCAAAAAAATTGAAAAATACACAATTACAATTATGGAAGTGCAAAAACTATTAAATGACACTAAAGATGGGTTAACAGACAGGTTTCAAAATAAATTTTTTGGAAACCAAACAAATGTTATTTTAGACCAATTAAAGAAATGCGGCTTATATTCCAGACAAATATTAATTTTTGAAGAGGATGCGAAACATTTTTTGAATACAGCAAGTAGTTATTTGGAACAATGGACTTTTCCTTTAAATAAATATGATGTTTTTAATTGGATAGCCTTAAATAATGTACCAAAGTGGACAGAAGTTCAAAAAACTATAATGAACTTCTTAAGTAAAAAAAAAATAACAATATCTGATGAATGTTTTGAGGAGGTTGCATATTTAAAGAACTTTATTGAAAGTCAAAATCATGAATTTGAATGTAAAGATGTTTACTAAAAATGGCTTTACTTTTTCAACAGAAGAGAAGAAAAAGAGAGATAAAAAAAATTTACTTCAAATAGAACAGTATTTATACGCAATACCTAGTCATAATGCGAATGTAATAGTATAATCCGGACTAAGGAAAGAAATTCGTTCAACATTAGCACGGTAGAAAGCATAATCAATGCAAAGTCAATTTTAAATTGACTTGCACAGAGTTTTAAAATTATTTTAAAGGCAAGCCGAAAATTTTGAAACAAGTTTAAAGTAATGAAAAATATGACTGAAATTTTAATTGTAATTTCGATATGAATTTTTATTGAAGAATGAAATCTAGTCTTTTATGTTAAGAATTAAATGTTCATGAAAAAAAAAATGTGAATATATAATTTTTGTTACTTTATTTTAAAGTTTTTTATTTGGCAGTTGTTATAGAGCAGTGGAGCTCACGAAATTCTGCAGAAGACCAAATGATTTTTTAAAAACAAAATCAAATACAAGATATTGCGCATCGTAACTTTTGGCAATGAAAAAAAAAAAATTAAAAAAAAAAACAAAAACAAATCCTGTGTGCGCTAACACACAAGCAACGGATAATGTGCATGCATTTGTTGTTGTTTACGCGTTCAAAATTATATGATCGTCAACAGCGGCTGTTATTTGCATTTTTTTGTAGATTGTGTTGTTTTTTATGCATTACTTGGCTTTTGCATAAGCGCAAAGACAAAGCTCATGATAGAAAACAATTTGTATGGCGGGTAACGCGAGCAAGATGATCTACTGGATGAGCATGTCTGTTATAGAGTTACAGGGGTAGTTTTCAATAGTTTCACCAAAGTGTCCCGGTTTTGCAATAAACATATCTTGCAGCCTTATTCTAGATGGTGATGCACCCACCCTTGGCGAAATCTGGTGGAATGAGCCATATGTCATAAGTAACTGGCAAAAAAGTAATAATACTACTGGATGTTATTACTTACGCTGTCAGTAATAAGTTATATGACCGAATTAAGGGAATAAGAATAAGTAATATAATATATTACTAATATATTAAATGACAACACAGCTGCTTATACGTACGCGCGTTTAAGCAAAATACCAATATCTTGAAACTGTTATAAATTCGGAGGCAAACTCTTTCAGTACGATGATAAAACAGTAAAGTAAAAAACTGCTTTATTTGTTTGGAGATTAAGAAAATTTGAGCATAATCTCAGCTGCAAAAAGTTTTGGTTATTTTAAGAAGAAATCAAGCAACATTTTGCTGTTTTAATTTTTAATAGCTAAGCCAATTATTGCTCAAATTTAATAAATGTTGATTTTTCCTAATTATATGATAAGTGATTTCAATTTGGGAAACTTTTGCTATAATCACATCGTGACTCAGCGGTCATTTGCTGGTTTTTTACGTTTTAGCAAAACATTGCTTAATTTTAGCAAAATAATTTTCTCCGTGTAGGAGTAGGTATTGAGGATGATGTGAAAATTTAAAATTGGCGTGTGACGATATGCTAGCTATCGAAACATTTTGATTTCTTTAAGTCTTTTTGGAAATGAATAAAGTATCACCTATCACCCAGTTAATGCTGAACGACTTCTGTCGAGCTGTAAGCCACTACAATGTCTTATATACGTCTTCTAATTTATAAAAATCTCGTGTAACAATGTTTGTGACTGAACTCCTCCGAAACGGCTCGACAGATTTTAATGATTTTTTTTTTGTATATTCAGTAGCTACTAGAATAGGTTCTAAAGTACTTTTCACCCTCCTAGGCAAAACGGGCGTGGCGTGGCTCTGGGAAAGTGGGACAGAGATTAGACAGTGAACGTGTTGTCAAAATAAATTGTCAAATAAATGTTGTTTGTTTTGGGCGTAGCAACGCACGCTGGGTAAATTAATAAAAATAAAAAAATAATTTAAAGAAACTTCTATATACATATCTGATGATCGTATAAGACCAAAATTTGGTAATTTTTTTTAAATCGAAAGTCCCCAAAAAATGGAAATTGTAGCACTATTATACACCCACTTTTTTAGAAATCATTAAAATTGTACATGTTTTGATAGTGATATACCACGCTTGGTATGTAGGGTCTATTGATCCAAGCGGATAGTACAAACAATCACTGTATATACACATGTAAACACTTATTAAATAACCATCAAACAAACAGACAAAGACATATAACAATAGTTGAATATAATTATATTAAGGCGTGGCCTCACTATACACCCACTTTTTAGGGGAGTAGCGCTAGTATATAATCTAGGGAGTAGGTTAAGCTAGTATATAATAAATTCGAGTTTCGAAAAATTATTTTGGTATATTCATTAGGCCGGGTTGATTTGTAAGGACAAAAATTTGCCGATATTGTGCCATCGATTTTTCGATAGCTTTTGGCAGGAGGAAAAAAAAGTTTCACTACGACATATCCAAAAAATCATTTTCGAGGCGCCCAAATTTCAATTGTTTGACTTTTTCTCAACTTTAATTATTAAGGTTTTTTTAAGTAGGTAATAAAACAAAAATGGACTGATTTAATTTTGTTTTAAATACTACATTTTCAAGGTGAAATTGAACGCTAAAAACGATGGCGATAGCAGTTTTTCCAAAAAAAATGTTTTTCTTGAGGTTTTCAACGAGTTTTTTTCGAAAAATCTATTTTTTGTACGCATTAATTTTTAGGGGTTTTTTTAGTAGGCATGTCAAAAAAAATCCCCAATTTCAAATTTTTTAAATATATCCCATCCAAGGTAAAATTGTACGTTTAAAATGATAGCGATATAATTTTTTCGTAAAACCTTTTTTTTTGGGTTTTTAGACGATTTTTTGTCGAAAAATAATTTTTTTTTCTCGATTTTAAGCTTTTTTGTTATTTTTAAGGCTCCTGTTAGAATATCAAATGCTTCTCATCACCTTACTACTTTCTACTTTGTTAATTTCATCAAGCCCAGTTTATAATATTATGTTTTACTGATTTTAATATCTGAAGTTTGTCTAATAAAATATTCATTCTCAGAATGGATTCTATCAATATTAATACGAGAATTACATCATCATCATCATCATCATCATCATCATCATCATCATCATCATCATCATCATCATCATCATCATCAGAAAATGTAGAACATAATATGGAAGAAGAGGGAGAACCACCAGCACAGGCTTTAAAACACATGCCTTCACATAATATGCTACTATTCGGTGCACCAAGCGAACTAGATGGAATTTCTTTGCCAACTTCTTTCGATATTTTGAAATATTACTTTTTTTTGGGCGACCAGTGGAAAAAAGGAAATAAAATGTTCTCGTACAAGACATTCACACGAAAAGTTGTCGATAAACTTTTAGAAATTTGGGGCAAATTGAAGATTGATCTAGTTAAAAGATTAACCGTCACAAAAAAATTAAATACACTATTATTTAATATTGTCCTTTAAAGCGTCAATTGTCTCTGGCTTGTATTAACGCTCATACAAGACATCAATTAAATCCAAAGTTATAAAATTTTCATTCAAATCCAAAGTTAAAAATCTTTTATTCAACAAATTCACAAACATACATAGCATGAAATAATTTTATTCATCAAATGATGATGATGGTACATGAGTTATTAAAAAAAATTGGTTTGGAGCCTTAAAAATAACAAAAAAGCTTAAAATCGAGAAAAAAAAATTATTTTTCGACAAAAAATCGTCTAAAAACCCAAAAAAAAAGGTTTTACGAAAAAATTATATCGCTATCATTTTAAGCGAACAATTTTACCTTGGATGGGATATATTTAAAAAATTTGTAATTGGCGAATTTTTTTTGACATGCCTACTAAAAAAACCCCTAAAAATTAATGCGTACAAAAAATAGATTTTTTGAAAAAAACTCGTTGAAAACCTCAAGAAAAACATTTTTTTTTGAAAAAACTGCTATCGCCATCGTTTTTAGCTTTCAATTTCACCTTGAAAATGTAATATTTAAAACAAAATTAAATCAGTCCATTTTTTTTTATTACCTACTTAAAAAAACCTTAATAATTAAAGTTGAGACAAAGTCAAACAATTGAAATTTGGGCGCCTCGAAAATGATTTTTTGGATATGTCGTAGTGGAACTTTTTTCTCCTCATGCCAAAAGCTATCGAAAAATCGATGGCACAATATCGATTGCTAAATCGACCCGCCCTAATATTCATATCATAATTTCATCATTTCATTTTAATATATGTATTTGTGAATAAGAGAAATTTTTTTTTGCTTCATTTTATTCTGTTTTGAACCTTCCTTTTAGGTGAATAAAAAAGAAAGAAAAATACTGAAATTAAAAAAATGTAAAAAATTCAAATGCATTCTGAAAAAAAATTAAATTTTCTCAAAAAGCCCAACATACTACAGGATTTTAATATTTGGTTTTATATGATCTAAAAGCAATATATTTTCAGAATCTGGAAGAAAATTCCAGATGAAAGACCTTTTTATTTAATTTCGTTTAAGCGCACCGTGTGCCTTCTGATATTTAATGTTTCAAACGGGTAATCTTCTAAACCAGCCATTATAATAATTGAAATAAAAGCTGCAACTCAATTCAAAAACTTACCCATTGTTAACCCAACTGAAACTGTAACTGGCATGGAAGTCACTAAAGCTTATGCTTATTATTATCTTTATTTTCTTGTGCCTACAACCTCAAAGAAAACATTTTGGTACAAAATATTTCACAAAATACAATAAGAAGCCATAAACACTTAATTGTCCAACCGAGTCCTTTTTACTCTACATCACTCTATTCATTATCATTTCGTTTGGATGGTAAAGAAGAAGACGTATATTTTAATTAAACAGACGTTCTTTATTTTCAGCCCTCTTACTTTTACATTCATTTTGATTAAACTTTTTTTAGTGAAATCTTTTAGAGTAAAAGCTGATCTTTAAGGAAGATCTTGCAGTTTCCCATCTTTTTCCCATCTTACATTATCTTCTATTTTGCTTTATTTATTAATCTACCTTCATCGAATTATCTTAATTGACAAACAATATCCAGGTGTTATGCGTCATTGTATTTCCGCTACATCATTGACAGTGTATCATCCTGTGTCTGCGCGATGTCATAGAAAAACAATTTCCGAATATTAAGTTTACTGCATGCAGCGTTTCTATGTTGATTTCAGACTTCGTTAGATGTACCACAGAAAAAACATTTGTAAATTTTAACTTGTGCGTCCATTCAAATAATGTTGAATGCAAGATGTGCTTTATTTTATCATGGTTGTCGGTGAAACTGTCAGCCTGTCCTCAGCAGTTAACATGTACATTTTTCAATGTTAGCTGGTTGTTGAGACGTCTAACCGACTTTTTAATATTTCCCTTTACTTTTTTAGATCTTTCGCTTAGTAATGACACTTATTTTAAGATAAAAATGCTCATAAATAACATCGACCAATCTTTTTTAGATACGTTTTTAAGTCAATTAAGTTGGGTGTGTATCAAAATTTTGTAATGTTCCTTTCCTTCGCCAAATGTATTTTACCCAAATTTATCCGTCCTCAAATGATGAATGCTTTTCTGCCAGCGTGTAATTTTTTCTTTACCTTCTCTTGTACACTTTACTTAATTTGTGAAGTTTTTATTTAAATTTATTTTTCTTTATCCCTCTGTCTTTGACGGAAATTTCTAATCTTATTGTAAATTGTGGTTTGACAAACAAAAAATTGTTCGTTGAAAAAAATTGAATTCAATTTCTAAGCATGTCTTTGGTTGGAATATCCACTTGCTTCAATTTTGTCTTTAAGTGGATTTTCGTCTCGATTGCATGCAATGTTTAAATTAATTAAATAATTTTCCATTGTTTTGCTTTAGTTTCATTGAAAGTGTTCTAGTCTTTAGACTTTCAGACGGAAAAAAGCTTCAGCTAATTTAAACTAATTAAGTCATTTAATAATTTCTTAATTGATATAAATGAAAGGCATGCTGCCAAAACTGCTTTATGAAGGTATTTGAAAAAGCATTTTAATTCAATTAAATTCCAAACAGACATACTTAATACCAATTTTAGTTAAATCATATTTCAGTCAGCCTTTATATATTTACTTTAACTGAACAAAGACCTCAATTCTTTTATAAAATGCCTCAAGAAAATCTTTCCTTGCATTTCTGGATAAGATCAAGGAACGCATTCCTTCCAATGACATGCATATGTTAAAATAAAGACATCTGTATATAAAAGTGGAAGTGGTGCAACTCATGAATTTTCCTTACACCTTACCTTCTTTTGCGAGAATTTTTTCTAGGGCTGTTCATATTCCGAATATTCTAAGCAAACTTCGAAACTTCGAAGTTTTTTGAGGCGAAGCTTCGAAGGATTCTATTCGAATAGGAAAAACTGCGAAAAATTCAATACTTCGAAGCTACGAATGAGACGCAGTTTGAGATACATATTTTCTTTTCTATTTATTTATTTCAATTTGACGTAAAGTTTTTGATCACTTTCTAAATAATGGGTTATTCATAATTGCGGAAAGAAAATACTGCTTTTTGTTTCAGCCAATTTTCAATGCGATATTAAACGTGTTCCATAAACGTTAGTTCTCTGTAATATAAATTGCGTTGACCCATGAAAAAATAAAAGATTAAAGTCAATACACTGACAATTGCACTGACAAACTGATAGCTAAAATTGCGTCAATAGTTTTTTTAAAGTCGTACCTAGCCTGTTTTCAGTTCGCTAACAAAATGCAAAAATAAGGGGATGTGTTTCTGCAACTTCCTCAGGTATGAGAGCAGCATTCAGTAAAAAAAAAAAACAATAACGAAAAATTTCGCAAACAAGCTTAAAAGTACATTTTTGGATTTATCAAAGAATAAAATTTGCATAAAATTTCAATTTAATTATTTGCATACAAATTGCAATTTACCCCTCATTTTTGCAGAAATACCATAAAAAATTCAAATTAATTTTTTTTTAATCGCGTTTTTCCCGATTTTTTCCGATGATTCGACTTCAAAGATATGCAATGAGAATTTTTTTTTCATCCCTCAAATTGGAAAAATGTCCAAAAGAAATTTATTTTTTTATTTTTCGTTGTTTCTCAATTTTTCGAGTAAAGATAAGAAATGAACACTTAAATCATTTCTTACGTTTTTTGTTAATGGTCAATTCCACGTAAAGTGGCCCTTTACAGAAAAAGAAACAATATACTTATTTGTAATTAAACTCGGTAAATCAATGTCTACAATAGAATGGCAATTATGGAAAAATAAAAACAAATATACATTTTTTTAATTTTTATCAATTGGCAACACTTTGAAATTTGTGTATATCAGTTCTCCTTCTTTATATGTTTAGTCTTAATTTTACTTACTGAATTACTAAGGTGGCCATAACAACCCGTGTTCGAGGTTCGGCCGACCTCATCAGCTGTCGGCAGGCGCCTCTGATTTGCGCGCGCCTCCTCCAATCGAATACACCAAGTGGTCTTAATTTTACGTTTTGTTTTATTCCCTTTGTCATAATTAATAAAAACCGTAATCTCTGAAAAGTTTTAATTAAGAGTGTTATTATAAATATACTCTTAATTGCTTTTTGTTGAAGTTTCGACTTCGATAAAAGTATTGAAATAATAGTTTTTATTTCTTATTTTTCTGTTTTTATAAATTGATGCAAAAAACACAGGGCGCATCGTTTTCCGACCTTCCAGTGATGGATTTGCCTGGTTCCATCCAGTAAGGGACTTGATTCCGAGTATCAATGTAACAAATAGGAACTATAAACTACATTACATTGTAATTTGAAAACAGTATAATTTTTTAAATAATGTTTATTATAAACGTTAAATTCAAATATAATTTCCGATTTTGATTAGAAACTTTTAGTTTTAAATATACAAAAATAACTTTTAAGTATAACAACTAATTTTCATCACATTTCTTACTGAGATCATTAAGATAAATAAAAAAAGAATAAGGATTTGGTTGATTAAAAATAATATTTCCATTTTGGAAATATAAGGAATAAACTTTTAAGAATAAAAACTAACAATCAGATCTCTTACGAAGATCATTAAGTTCAGGGACATTAGTAGGACTTAGTAGGACAAGTAGGACTTTGAATTTTACGCATCACATCGCCAATTTCGTAATTTAAAATGTCATCCTTTTCAGGCCACTTCCAGAAGTTTCCACTCATCGTCTCATTGTCTTCACCTTTAAGCCATTATCTATAGTGTCTAGTACTATGCCAGGAAAATATTCGCCTTCATATCGGATGATAACATATGCCCCTTTTACATATTCCTCAATTTCTTTGTTGCCCTCTATTACTTCTGTATTTTTTGAGTTTGAATTATTTGTAATAGTTTTCTTTTTAATTTCCTTATTTTTGAAGATGTCTTTTCGTTTTTGAGCTCTATTTAATTTTTCTTTTTCCTTGGTTTTGTTTTTCCTCCTCGACTCTTCTTTGGTGCTCCATGAATTCGTCACTTGTGGCAACGGTAGGATATACTTTTATTTTTTTACTTTGATGTTTTTTTTTCTATATCAGATTTCCTTTTATTTTCATTATTTCCAGGCCAAAAAAGAACATTTTTGAAGGATGTTAGATACTTTAATTTTTTATTTGGAGTAGCAATTTCAAAAGCTTTAACGGGTGTAATTTGTTGAAATATTGTCGGATCAGGTATTTCTTCCATTGTGTTATTTTCTACTGCTTTGTTAATTTGCTTAACCTCTGGAGTGGAGGATTGGGATTAGGGATTAGAACAGTAGCTTCAATTACATTACCATTATTAAGCCAAAATTCGTCATCAATATTGATGTTCGAAATAGTTTGGTTGGGGTCGTTAGGCATGTTAGCTTCAAAGGTAGAGTCATCAATGGTCAATTCAACAGCATGTACATTTTTCCAAAATTTGTACAATTCAAGAAATCGTTCTTCTAATTCATTCTCAATAGATACATTTTTGAATTTTTCAAGAACATCTTGAGCTAAACATGCTTCAACCTCACTTAATAAATCAAGAGCTGGTAATTGTTTTTGGTAAATAGTAAGCTCATTTGCGGAAGAATCGACAGGAACATTTTCTTCAATATTAGTGTTTCGTTTTGACAATTTCGAATAGTCAATTGCGTTTTCATCGAATGGAAAAAGTCCACACGCATGGAACGCGTTTTTAATAATTGACATTGAAACTGTTGTCTCCACAGACTTCTGTAAAATATTTTGGGAATCCGATCGCTGCATTTTTTTGAAGCCACTTTTATCACAATTAAATATTCTTCGATCGTCATTCATAACAGGTAGTAAGTTGCTTTCCTCAAGATATTTTTTAATTTTAGAAAACCAGCTTCTAATATTATACTCCGATACCAGTGTCCTGCACGAAGACAGCGATTGTGGTACTCTTTTAGCAATTTCTGTGTGGCGCGCAAGGAATCCATTGTACCACTTCTTACCCGGCTGATCATCTTTAAACGGATTTTTTCTATTCATGTTTTTTATTAATTTTGAAACAGAATCGACTAGTTGAGTTTTCGTTACAGGAAATCCCAGTTCACCCATTTCTATAATCCATTTGACTAAAATATTTTCTTCCTCTATTGTTAACACGGTTGGACCACCAACATTTCCAGGAGTTTTGTATTTATTTTGTAAAAGGTCAATTGAGGTAGTCTTTGGAACGTTGTTAATTTTGGCAGCTTGCCTAATACTACAGTTTTTTCTTTTACATCAATTAAAGCCTTTTCTAGATTTTTGCGAGCATACGTTAAACGTTTTTTGGAATCCATGACGGTTATCTAAAACAAAAAAAAGGGGTCGCATTATGGACACTTTGTGGATACTAGTATCCGACCGAGGCGGACGGAAACAGAAATATAGAGAATGAAATATGCCCTGTTTCCGACCGTATTCAATTTGTATAATTGAATTATTTTGTATTCAAAATAATAATTACATAAAGGCATTCATATGTTTTTTTTAATAAATAACTGTAATATAAACTTGGATGTATCTTACAGTATCAAAGGATACATAGAGAGAATAAAAATTAATGGAAAGCTTAAAAAAAAGTTAATTAAGCAATTATATGTTTAAACAGTGAAATAAGATAAAAACGTATAAGTTTTAAGTCAAATTATGGCAAATCTTATTGAGTTCAACTAGGTCGTACACAGGTTCCCCATAGTAAAATTAGGTATAGATTAAATACTCTAACAAGACTTTACGTTTTCAGTTTAACTAAGCACGAAAATGATATTTTTTTTACGAAGTGTAAAAATCCTGTTACCGGACAAGTGGTCGGAATAAGGAACGCAAAAAATTTTTACGTAACCACATTCCGACCACTTTTATTTACCTTGTAAAACTTTTAAATTAATTAAAATACTTCGTAATTATGATAAAAATTTACATATGCATACATACATTAAAATATTAAAATACTTACCGCTCAGTTTATTTCCGCTAAAAATTCTATAAACTTGCAACTCCTTTTTTATCTTTTTTTACACTCCCGAAACCGCTGAACCGTGCCGTTTCGTGGTTTTGATTCAACTGGCAATTAATTCGTTAAATTGTAAAAAAGATTTTTTTGCCAGTTGGCGTGTCAATATTGAAGGAATGAAATGTATTCACCTTCGTTAATTTTTCGTGGGAAATTGAAGGAGATTTATGGAGTTTTTTTAAAGAGGACGGATACATGAACCCGGTCGGAGTTCGGTGCTGTTGCGTTATTAAAATTTTCGGTCACACCCGTCATAGCAAGCATTCAAAAAGTTTAATAAAATTGTTACTTTACATAATAAACACCTGATACTTTCTAGCAATAACAAAGGAAACGCAATGAATAATCTAGTAAAATTTTGTGAACCTCTATTTTAGTATTAGAGTATTTAGCTAAAGAAAATATTTAGTCACATCCGTCACATCATCTGTTATGTGAGATTTTGTTCAATGGATGCCAAAAATAGAAAGTATTAAATGTATTCAAAAAATTCATAACCATACTCGCCCAGAATATTCTGCTGTCTATGACAATATAAATAGCGAATAAATGAATGTCATATTCATCATTCTTAATGAGATCAATAAAAATTATATTTCTTCAGACTTTTCGAGTTTTCATACTAGGCCACATCCGTTACATAAAGAGGTCACACCCGTCACGTTTTCTTAAACTTTGATACAATCAAAAAGTCTAAAAACAATTTAGTTAAGGTTAGGTAGAGGAGGCAGCCGGTGTAAATGAAATGCATACACCAGCAAGCTGTATTTACACACAAGCTATTATTAATAATGTAACCAACTTGAGCTCCTGATGAACCCTTTTAGACGCCTGACATCAGTCGATGACAGGTCGTCAAGCTAATGAAAGAAGAAAGAGCCTAAATATTTGTGCCTTCTTCTGGCTAGCGCAGGACAGGAGCACAGAAGATCTTCCTCGTACCTGCAGCTTCTACAGAAGTTATTTGAGATAACTCCTAACCTGTAGGCATATCTGCCTATTAAGCAGTGCCCTGTGATGACAGCCACTATTGTGGCTAGCTCAGGTCTTGTCAGTGAAAGGAGGGCTCTCGAGCGCCCGAGATCTAGTGTCAGCCAAATAAGCCTTGATGCTCTGAATGTCGAGAGCTCAGCCCACCTAGTGTTGGCTTTCGATATGATATTGTTTCTGATTAGCAACTTGAGAGTCGCTAACGGGATACCCGGTGGGTTCACCATGAATAGTGGTGCTTGTGTCCCATTTCTAGCGAGCTCATCTGCCCTTTCATTACTTTTTATGCCTTTATGTCCAGGTACCCATATTAGGTTGATGCTGAAATAATTCGACATATACCCTAATGATGCTCGGCATTCTTTGGCTACTTTAGAGTTTTTGGATACTTGCTCCAACGATTTTATCGCAGCCTGACTATCAGAGAATATATAAATTTCCCGTTTAGAGACAACGTTTTTTGAAAGCCATAATGCAACCTCCCCTATTGCCATCAATTCGGCTTGAAACACACTACAGTGATCATGAAGCCTACGAGCCAGAGATACCCCAAGCTCTTTTGAGTAGACCCCATACCCGACCTTGTCGTTTAATTTTGATCCATCTGTATAGAAATACAGACACCCTCGTTTCCATGGTGCACCATTGACCCAGTATGTTCTAGGCGGAATAAGCGTACCATACTTTCCTTCGAAGGAAAGCGAGGGCTTGCCGTAATCAGTTCCTAATGTAATGAAGTTGAAGTTGTAATGTATGGATGAGTGACCCGTTGTCATACTTTTCTATACTCCCAGTTCTTTAAGTCTTATCGTCGAACAGGTCTGTCTGTTTGGCAACCAGGTCCAGTGGTAGAAGATGAAGTATGGTCTCTAGGGCTGCAGTCGGTGTTGTTCTCAGAGCACCGCTGATGCATATAGATGCCATTCTCTGCACTTTTTGGAGGTGTTTCATATATGTGACCTTGTCTATGGACGGCCACCATATTACTACTCCATATAGAATAGGTCTTATGACCCCAGTATACAGCCAGTGAACGATACGAGGCGAAAATCCCCATCTTGTTCCCATGGCTTTTTTACAAGTATAAAGTGCCACTGTGGCTTTTTTAGTGCGCTCTGCTATGTTTAACTTCCAGCTGAGCTTTCTATCTAGTATGAGTCCTAGGTACTTTGCGTTATTCGCAAGGGACAGAACATACCCATTTAGTATGATTGGTGCTAAGGACGGAATTTTATATTTCCTGGTAAATAGGACTAGCTCGGTTTTAGCCGGATTAACTCCAAGACCACAGGGCTTGGCCCATTGTTCAAGTCTGCAAAAGGCTCTTTGCATAATTTCGCATAGTGTAGTAGGAAACTTGCCTCTGACTGCGATTGCTAGGTCATCGGCGTAGGCTGCCACTACAAGTCAATCTCTCGTTCGTTTTTGGAGGGGCCCTTAAACTTGCAATAAATGGATCTGGCGAAATTAAAATCTATGTAGCAAATCGGTATTAATGTCGATTCGAGATGTCTTCCTCGTAAATAATTCTCGGTATCTTTTGCTGTCCTTATTTCTTGCCTTTTGAGCTTCCTGTGAGAGTTGGAAGAATAGAAGTCGCTACTATATCTTTCCCATGGCAGAGTATTTCATTTAAACTTTCTGGAATTGGATACCATGAGTATTCTGAAATGTGCAATATTCACTGTGACGTTAAATTTTACGTTCGCTAAAAAAATACGCACAGAATTGCCCTGGTTATGAATTTCCTACTATGCGATTTTCACATAAATTTAGTAATATAGCATAAAATCGGTTGATCTTTCGTTAAAAGGGTTACGGCAATTTTTGAAGATAATTATATGGGTTACAATTTTTATCCATACGTATTTACTGTCCGATCAACATGTGCTTGTATATAGACGAATGATCCTTTTGGTTAACTTTGGATCCGAATATCTTCTGATGGGTACATGGAACTATAAGGGACTTCTGACATTTTATTTAATATGCTTCAAGAAATTTATTTGCACAGATGAAACTCAATTTACACTTTTCTATCGGATGATTCATCCAAAGTGAACATTGATAGTGAGTCGTGTAAATTCGGCTTTAACGAAAAGTTTGCATTAAATTTCGCATTTATTTGTCATTCTTATATGCGAGGACCCGAAAGCATACACCTACGATTGTTTAGCTAAAATTGTTTCGACCAGTTTTACAGTTTCCTATGGAAGAACTTTGTTAATTTTTGATATATTAATTTATCAAATTTAAAGTGAAAGCTTTGGTTTTTTTCATGGAGCAAACTACTATCTTGATTATTTTTGTTGTAGTTTTGACTTTTCTGTAAAATTGGTCTACTATTCAGTTTTTTCTAAAGTGCAAGAAGACTTGTCACTTTAACCCACACTTTTCGATTTAAGTTGAAGACATAATAATTTAAATTAAGGTGTGCTATTTCTTCGGCCAACCAAAACTTCCCCTTTAAAGCAGAAGACTACGAAATTAAGTATATTGGTAATCAATGCTATTAAAATAATTTAAAATTTCAACATATTAAGATATGGTATATGTATGTTGGAGTTTTTGTGTTTTTTAATGTAAATTTTGTTTTTCTTTTTTTGTTTAAAGTATATCGAAGTTTTTATTTTAAAACAATATCTACCTGTGTATAAACTGTGATTGCACATAAGTTCTCCAACTCTATATTTACTGTTTTTCTTTTTTTTTTGTCCAACCACATAAAAAAAACGAAATGGCCACTTCAGCTCTTGAAAGGACTTTGACCGAGCTTCTTATGATCAATTTTGTTGTGTGTTTGAACACAAATGATCGAGAACTGGACCTACATGTTTTATGCCGACTCCGAACGTCTTATGTTTTCAAGAAGCTTTTAATGGCAGATTTTACTCTCTGAGGTTTGCCATTGTCTACAGAGAGGTGTTGGCCGAACAAAAAAATTAATGCAATTGAAAAAACTTTCTGTCAGGTGGAATTCGAACCAGGGTTCTCTGGTGTATAGGCCACACACTCTACCCACTGCACTGCACACATGGCCGCCACATTAGGTCACTTTATATTCACGTTTATTTAATTCTGTTTGTCCCATCTTCGAGCAATAGTTTCCTAATAACGCTAACCTAATAAGCACATTAGATAAAGCCCACAAATCTAGCTCTTCTAGGACAATTTTTTTCTTGCTAGCTTAGACCTTAATTTTATATCTAAATCCAGAAACACTACTCAATACAAAGAATGCAAATATTATCCCTGGATGATTTTTTGACAAATTTTCTCAGGTTTGTTCATGGCCATTGCTTATATAAGTTGTGTTTCAAGTATGTTACCCCAGTGATTGATAACCCTAGGCAATTGAATGAGAGACATTATATACACTAGTCTGACTTAAGTGCGCTTTTTTAATATTAAAAGCTTGCACGGGCCAATTTTGTTAGATCCGAAAAAAAATGATTGAGCTAAAGTTAAGATCCGATCGATAGGGTAGACCCTTGAAAATATTTCATAGCTCCGCTGAAGGGTCATCCCTACAGTAGTTGAAAGTGTCAGAAGGTTCTATATTTTTTACCTACAACATTTCTTTCGAATATACCCAACCGAACATGACGACTTTCTGGGGTCCCCCTACAAAATGCAACTTTTTTTAAAAATAGCTGTAACTGTCCCAGATAGATGGGTCAAATATATCACCTGCTCCTATAAGTTTTTTTACTTGCCAATTTTTCTTAAAACACGACCCTCTATCTGCCATCTTTCTGGGGTCTTCAGTACAAACAATTAAAAAAATTGCAGAAAATAATTTATAACTCTGCTGGGTTGACCCCTAGAGGTGTCAAATGGATCACAAACATACCCACCATCTGGCACGTAAAATCGAAAAATTGCTGTTACTTTCCCGGGCAACACTTAGATTCGTGAAATGTAGCTCCTATTTATTATTCTTTCCTAACATTTTTCATTAACACACACCGTACAAAAAACAAAGAATAAAAACAAATTGTTCATAGCTCTCCAGGGATGACCACTAGAGTAGTCACATGTACCGCCAGATCCTATTATGTTTTTCTTCCCCAACCAGAGCTTTGCTTAACAAATTTAAATAAAAAGTTGATGGACCTCCGGTTTTTTTAATGAATTCAATGTGCTAATATCAGTTTTAAGCCCAAAACAAAAATTTTCTGTCGAGCTGCGAGTTTTTTTTTTTCAATTTTAAATTTTTTGCGAAAGAGTCGGCCCAAATCAACTCATCCAAAAAAAACCAAAGTTTATCTCTCGGCCAATTTTAAAAAACTTGATATATTTATTAACAGTTGTCCAATGTATTTGAACCACAGAACTGCTTTCAAAAACTTTCTTTTTTTTCTTTCAAAATGGCGGCAATATTTTCTTTGCTACCTATAGCGCGTTAACACAAATAACTTATATTTCTCAGCTTCTATACATAGAATGATGAATTAAAAAGCATAATATTATGCATACTTTTGCCTTTAATCTGACATATAGGAGATGCATATGAAATAATTTCTTCATATTACAAAAATATTATATATATTTAATATAAAAAATATTAAAAATATATATATGTGATCCGATTCGATTTAAATTTTATGAAAAAAACGCTCGCCAGTTTTCACCTTGCCGTAAAACGATTTGTGTCATCTCGACTCTGGTCGCATTATGTTCTACAGTAGACAAGTAAACCACAGCCACCACCGTAGTATTGCAGTCATTGAATATCGACGACTAGGAATCCCCTTGCTTAAACCCTAAAGGATTCGACTCTTCTTATCATAGTTTTGTTTTTTAAAGATGCTTTCATTAAGGTTTATTGTTTTAGGTATCCATACCAAAGCATTTTATGCCTTCTGCCAGGATATTTCTTCTGTACGGTAGCCTTTCTTTTGAAAGCTGTCGTCTCTCTGCACACAAATGCAGACCAAGAAGCTGGCCAATTTGGGACAGAATCTATTCGATTTCTAATTCCATAACTCCCATCAACCACAGTGCTGTCGGTTGACAACATGGTGCACTAGTGCCAACACGGGGAGGCATTTTAGACCATGTTAAGGCAATCAGACTCTAACCTCGCAGTATCCACTGTTGTTTATTGTAAGCGTGATTGTGGTCTCTTTAGGGTAAACGAACGTCTTTTAAGCTAAATTGAACCCAAAGCCAAAAAAA
Source organism: Coremacera marginata (assembly GCA_914767935.1). Taxonomy (NCBI): domain Eukaryota; kingdom Metazoa; phylum Arthropoda; class Insecta; order Diptera; family Sciomyzidae; genus Coremacera; species Coremacera marginata. The sequence goes on along the minus strand of OU612044.1, from coordinate 122,857,057 downwards.
TAAACTGCATAAACCACTTCTTAAGACTGCAGATTAGTTATTTGTGAACGTGTCAATTTATTCGATATTTGAAAATAAATAGGGATCGAAAATGCTTTCCTCCCGCTTGAGCCCAAGCCATTTTATCAAAAACAACAGCTTCCGCTCACGAGTACGAGTGGAGCAACTGCTTCAGTTAGCGAGTGAGCCACGAGCTAAAAGCTAACTCCCGAGCGTTTTCGTACCCTACGTGGTCATTTTTTTGGAAAAATATGAACAAATTTATTTATTTTAAGCAAAATATAAATAAAAATGTGTACATCAAATTCAAGCTGCTTCAGTCTTCAGAGAATGTATAAGCTTTAACCACTTTTCCGTAGACAGCTATTTTCGTGTAATCGTTGGGTAGAATGTTGGAGTAAATTACGGCAATGAATTGCATTCTACCAATAATCAATACGCTGCAGTAGATCTTGTCGTGTGTCGTTTACGAAATTTTGTAGGCCAAGCTGATGTTGGTACTCGTATTTAAAAAAAGCATCATAGTTTTGCAAAAAGAGGAAGTTCTGTGTATGTTTGTGGCGACTCTCATTTTTTTTTTATGTATGCAAAATTTATTTTATTTTCATTTTTGTATTTGTCTACAAACTGAAACCGTTTATTTATATATTATACAAACTGATTATTTTATTTTTCTGACAAATGTCATTTGAATAGCGTTGCCAAAAAGCTGTTCTGTTAACATCTAACATCTGTTAGAGAGTGGACGAATTGAACTATATCTTCTAAACACTTCCGTTTTAGATTTAAGATTTAGATTTGAAAACACCTGCCAATGAAAAGAGCAACTGTTTTCATATTTTAATGGCTTCTATCATAACACTTTTTAGCATATCTTTCTTGTGCAGTTTCTCGTAAAAAACAAAAAGATTTTGGTTGAATGTAAATTTTGTGGAATGTCGGATGTGGGTGTTAAAAATATGGAGCATATTATTGGCTGACACCAAGTGTCAAATATCAATGTCAACAATTTATGATGTATCGCCAACATACGTTTGGAAAACATCGTGATTTGGTAGTCTTAAGTGAGGCAGAGGAAGTTGTTGAATACACGCACATATCTAGTGTTAGTATATCTGTCAATCTGCCCAGTTTACTTCGTGCATAGCCATATTTTATTTCAAATATTTTCTGATTTTGGTCCAACGTGCTACGGTTTTCGATTAGTATGCAAAACATTTGCGTCTCTTTCAACACGAGTGTCGGCTGCGCTACACGTTGTTGAAATAGAAGCCAAAAAAAAAATATGTTGCTCCTCTTTCGAAAATTGTCGACGTTTGTATACTTACTATTTTAAACGAATTTTTTTCAACTGCCTGCACAATTTTAACATAACTTAACTTAATAATAGGATTTTAGCTTTTCCTATATATATTTATAAAAAAAAAATAGTATAAATTTTAAGCATAAGGAGAAGCTGTCGGAGGTACATTACTAGCTTAAAAATTAGAAAATACTATAAGATGTTTGAAAAATACTAAAAATTCAATTTTTAATTCAAAATGAAAAAGGTTTTTTATGCGTAAAAATATGGGTAAAAATTCGTTTAAATTTTTCAATTTTTTTTTTAATAGTAAGCTTAAAAAATAGTAAGCTTAAATAGTAAGTTTAAAATAGTAAGTTTAAAAAAGTGGGCATTAATTCTCCAACGTCAAATTTTGAGAATGTATTAAGAAAGAATGCCTCAATACGACGATATTATCAAACCGCCAAAAAATATTGGTGAAAATGAATGAAATTTTTAGTGGACAAAAAATTTAAATTTTTCATTTAAGTGTTAGCAAAAAAAACTACACCACAAAGAAGACATTAGAATTTTTTTTTTGTAGGACTAACAGTTTTGAAGATACAGTTGTTTTACTACATGCGCGAATACTACATTTTGAGATTTTTTAATTTTCCACTGTGTATAGTGGCGGCGGGGCGTAGTGGGTAGAGTGTGTGGCTCATACGGCAGAGAACCCAGGTTAGAATCCCCCATCTGACACAGAAAGTTTTTTCAATTGATTTAATTTTTTTCTGTTCGGTCGTCACCTCTATGCAGACAATGGTAAACCTCAGAGAGTAAAAAACTGAAAAAGTTCGGAGTCGGCTGGTAAGTCCAGTTCTCGATCATTTTGTGTTCAAACATATCACAACACACACAACACAATTGATCATAAGAAGCTCGGTCAAAGTCATTTCAAGGGCTGAAGTGGCCATTTCCTTTTTTTTTTTTTAAAATATAAAAATATGCAAATATTCCTATTTTTTTAAGTACTATTGACGTGCAAAATTTGAAAAAAATTGGAGTCGTCAAAATTAATTTTTAGACAAAAGCGTCCGATTTCACATGAATTCACCGATAAAGATAATATCTCTCGCACGTTCAACTCCACTTTTTCTTACAGCATCCAATGCATATTAATATAAGTCAAAGCAGTTTTTCTGAAAACATTCAAAGAATTCGTTGTTTTATATATATTTGTTCCACTGTAAACAAACAAGTAAACATAAAGAAACCCAGTAGGAAATTGAAATGTTGTCAATGCACATTATATTTTTACTATTTCAAAAAAAAACTTCAGATGCTTTTTCATTAAGAAATAAAGAATAAAGCCTTTCCAGAGTAACACCAAATATTGCTTTATAAACTATTGAGAACTGACTACAAAGTACTTGGTGCTAGTGCGAATGCTTTTCACGCAAAATTGACAGAATGTACTCAAAAAATTTTTTTTTCAAATATTATTGTATAGTTGCGCGATTTTCGTTATGCCTTGATTGTAAAAAAGTTCGGTCGAACACAAACAAAACATCGCAAATAAAATGCTATTTACAAAATTTATTTTTTTATTTATTTATTTATTTATTTATAATTCTATTTAAATTAAAGTTATAAGACAAACAAAATTAAAGCTGTGACAATGGTCTTAAGCTAATTACAATACTTACTGAGCCGAGTACTATTCTAAATTATGCTTCGCTAAGCAAAAGTACCGCAATCATATGTTCTCGCACACGTTCTGTTTGAAATTTATTTTTAAGGGGTTACATGACATTGGCAGTTTTTTGAAATAATTTTGTATTTTAGTAAATATTCTTAAGATTCTAAGAAAAAAATTTCATGGAAAAACTCCTACGGGTTCAAAAGTTACAGACGGATTAGTGAGAGCGCATTTTTAATTTTAACGCTACCTACGTACGGCTGGTATATACTTGTTTTACTTGCTACCTGGTTTTTGGTGGTTATTATTTCGTACCTACTTGAAGGGTGAAGCCCGAATTGCTCAACGATTGCAAAAAACTATAAGAAACAGCACAACACAAGATAATGAAGGCATACAGTACGGAGCAGGCATGGCAGATTGAAGGTAACCTATTTTTCTTTGTTCACAAACTTGAACGCGTTTATCTCGAAACCATGTTTTTCGTACTGGTTGCGGCACTAGCGGGTTCATTGTTTGACGAATTTTTTTAAACTGGATTCGTTATCGTATGACACCAGCTTTTTTTTCGATTTTTTATGAATTTATAAAGTCAATATTTTTTTTTGAAAAAACACACTTTCAAATTTGGAACATCACCAAAAATTGAAAAAAACGCTTAAAAAAGCTCGTGTCATACGATAACCAATTTTGTTAAAATTTAAAAAAGTAATTTTTTTTCCAGATCAGACAATTTTTGCAACTCCCAGCGCTGCAACCACGAGGCCCCGTTTTTTTCTCTGCCCCCAGTTTGGAGCTCTATAAAACCATGTTGGAGTGAAAAATATATTTTTTTGAATTTTTTTTTGATAATCTGTTCAATTCTCTACAATAATAAATTTTGGAAAAATGTTTGTTTTTGACTGAGTTATGAATTTTTAAAAAAGGTCTGTTTTCTCTGCCGCGAATGTCTTGTCCCGCCTTAATTAATTTTTTTTTCAAGCCTTAGAAAGCTTGATAATTTTCTGGTCGCCCATTGTGGTCTGAACTTAGGACATATACGAATTCGGCGTACTGCTTGCTTGACGACGCAATAACCAAACTGAATGGGAGCTAAAAAATATTAAAAATAAATCTAGCATAACTTTTCAAGGTAATTTTAACGATTTAAAAATAAACATATGCAATTTTAACTATCGCTTATTAAAAAAACAAAGTTTTTATTAAGTGAGAAAATGTGAGACTTTTATTTATTTTTTAAATGCCAATTAAGTAAAAAACATGTTAAGCGTTCGTAATTGCGTTTAAAAAAAAATGTATATTCGAATATATATAAACTTATTAAAGAACTATTATCGACATTGGCATTATATTAGATTTCCGGCTGGGTATTCTCTCGAACAACGTTATGCGTCATGCCACCATTGTGCTGCAGGAGCGAAGAGTCACTCAAAGATCATTTGCATCAGAGATCTGAAGCGAGTCACAGCTTTGCATCAATGCGCCACTTACTCAAAACTGAGTACAAATGAGTATAAGTGTTTTCCAAAGCCGTATTCGGATGTGATTGATTCAAAACAAAGTGAATCAAATTTTTGAATCATGAGCCTCTTACTCAAAACTGAGTATGCATGAGTATAAGTAGTTTCCAAGGCATTTTTCGGATGTGATTGATTTAAAACAAAGTGAATCAAATTTTTGAATCATGAGCCACTTACTCAAAAATGAGTATGAATAAGTATAAGTAGTTTCGAAAGTAGTATTCATATTTGTTTCATTCAAAACAGCTCAAAGCTCATTAATATTAAATTTTTTTATGTTTTGATTTGAGTATTCGTAATATATTGAAGTAATTAGAGTATTAGAATCACCGTTGATACTAATTGTGTTCATGGTTGAACCTATAAAAATTATTTGTTTTGTTTTTCAAGTTTTGTACATGTTCTGGTCGTTATAGAGGGTCGCTGGTTTTGTGAAATGTCTAAAACTATACCTAATACAAATACAAAAAAATGGTGCGGTTACGTTAAATAATTCGGTCATTACGAAATTTCTTTGCTAGAATTATGCCTTTTTGGAAATGTCGAGTTTGAGCATTATTTTTATGAAAAAAATTCCCAAAAAACCAAAAATTTAAATATTGAAAAATCAATCCAGAAATAAACTAAGAATAGTTTTAAGCTATTTTGTGCAAAAAATTAAATAAAACAGAAATCCGATAAAAAAGTTATAGCTGCTGGAACTTGACATTTTTTCAAAAAACCTTAAAGTGTCCTTTACTGGCATATCGAACAAGTTACTAATTTTGTAAAGTCTTTTGGTCTTTACTGGCATATCAAGCGCGACAACTGCTGCTACCTTCCTCCACTAACACAAACAAGAATTCTAGCAAAAAAAAATGCCCATCAATATTCACACTTAATAGCTGTCGGTGTCTGCAAATGCCTTATAATATTCTTCTCCTTTGTAAAGATCCTGTTGAATGTTCTTCTTAACACATCTAACCACAAATTCACCTCAAGTGTGTCCTTCCAATGACCGTTCGTTCATGTCGTTCGTTTGCCATATAGCTTCATCTTAATTTGTTTTTTCCTTTTTCCAGTTCTTACCTCCGTACTGCAATACCTTTTTCCCTTTTAGATACAGTTTGTCGCTTTCGAACCATCTTCTGTACAGCACTTTTCTATTTGCCATAATTTTTACTCTGTTCCTTTTTTGCTTTTTTTTTTTGTTTTGCATAATTTTTGCTTTCTAGACGGTTGCTGCTCTGTTGTCCTGTGCGTGAAGTTTGTGTTGTTTATAGTGTTAATAAAATGCAAAAAATCTTTCTAGACAACCAAAACATCCGAACAACAACCCAAACACAGAATTTGTTCCGAATAAAAAACAAAGCACTTTGTTAAATGTATTCGTCGCACGCTTCGTTGTCTGTAAAATTTTTAAAAAATATTTTGAAACCTTTTCCTTTTAGTCACAAGATGCCCTGATATTTTCAACCTCAAGTCGTTTTGTTTTTCGTTTTCTTCCCCCTCTCCCTTAAGTTTCAACACCCAACGTCTTTATTGCGCTGCGAATATTCCTTCAGAACTTTCAAGTTCTTACGCAGACATTGCTTTAATTTTTACTTATAGACTACGTTACATTACGATATTCTTACATATTCTTACATCAAAATAGCCATTTTCCTGTCTGTTAACTGTAGCACATAGCCAAACTTTTTAATAAATTTTGCAATTATTTTTCGTTTTCTTATTTATGCGTATAATTTACTAGTTTTTTGTTGAGATTTTTGGTTTTTAAAACGCATTGTCTTTGTTCTATTCTAAATACATTACATATTTTTGAAATATGTCCTTTCAATTATTATGATACTGACTACATGTTTAACCCGATTACAGTGTTACGTTATTTTATGTCGCTTCTACTTGTTGTTAACTCCGGTATTTCAGTCTGTCTGTCTAAGCAAGCAAGCAATTAAGTCAATCAATAAAATTTATGCATTAACTCATTCATTCATTAATTCGCAAGTTAAGCTATAAATCAAGTTAGAGCTAAGCTCAGTGTTAAAATTTGATATTAATTGTTAACACAGATGAAATTCAATTTATTTTCATGACGAAAACGGTCTCACACAATATAACAGACGTAAATAAGGGTCAACTTTTGACCCAGAGAAGACGAAAGCGGACGAAGTAGTTCTCTCCAAAGAGAAAGACAGAAATTTGTTGTAAAATATCAGGCAAAGTAGAATAACAAAAATTAAATATCAGACGATTCAGTAGAAGATTAGGTAAATTTGTATGCTTAAAATGTTAAAATTAAGACTTAAATAATAAAAAAATGCCATTGGTAGCTTAAGAGTAATTTGGAAAAAAACAGCATTTTTATTAAAATTTATTGTCAGAAAATCTAATAAAGTTAAAAAATCCAATATAGTTAGAAAATACTTAGAAAGAAACGTTTGTTTTCGCCATCAGATTATCTTAGAATAAATTTAATAAAAATTCGTTTTTTTTCAAAATAACTCTTAAACCATCAATGCCATTGGCAAAAAGTAAACTCCATACCTAAATTCCAGAGATTGTTCATCCGACAAAAAACATTTTTTTATTTTAAATTACATGAATTTTATCTTGAAAGATAAAAAAGATACATGGTTGCAAATATGCATTCAATTTAAAATGTTTAACCTTAGAAGGTCAATATCTTCAAAACTACAAAAGATAATGGACTGAACTAAACAGAAATGGTTAGGCCTAATGTTACTTATTCATACCCTTTGAAAGGCATTCGACCGATGCGTCGACCGATGCGCCGTATTCGAAGATACGGTCTAATTAACATAAAAAGAACCGTTTTAGCAATTTTGCCTATTCGCAAAAAATTGCGAATAGTAATATATCTCCAAAACTTGACCCGATAAATAAACAGACTACTTACTACGTTAGACAGACTTTACAATGATTTGGACTCATTGCACAAAAATACGTATGGAACTACTTTCGTATTCTCTGGTCCAAAACCGTGATAACCTTTGTAACAGATCAAATAAAAGTTCAAGATGTAAAATGATCGTAAAAAAAATCATCAAGTGATTATACATAAACTAGCTTATACCCTAAACCCCTTAAAATAGGGCGTATAGTGAGGCCACGCCCTTATACAATTATTTCCAACTTTTGTAGTGCCTCTGTTTTTTGATGGTAAATGAACAAGTGTCCACATTTTATATACAGTATATAATGTTTGTATATACAGCAGGCAAGCGCGGATCCAGGAAAATATTTCGGGGGTGGGGGATTTTAAAAATATTAATATACGCTATATATGTATCGTCGTTGGGCGTGCAATACCGCGTATCAGCCACTTGCACATACACGCACACACGGTATTAGTAAAATTCTACAGGACTGCAGAAAAACTGCTTTCTTTTAAACTATTGAATGGATTTTCAAGAGATACTTTCTTTTTTCTTTAATCAGCATTTAATGGAAAATCCGCCCTATATTAATTAAATCAAATTGAATTAAAATCCAAATTTATGGTTTGGCCTTTTTGTAATATACGTGGTATTGCAAGTGACTGATACGCAGTTTTGCACGCCCAACGACGATATACCTAACATAGTAGTGGTATTCAATGAACGACGTTTTCGTGATGTAAACTGCGTATGTGTGGTAAGTTGTATGAACTTACGGCTCAACTCAACGGCTCAACTTACGGCTTAACTCAATGTTATTTAGAAAAATTGGTGGAACATCAATATTTCTATAAGGAGTCTTAGAAACCGGAAGATCAAAAGATTTAAGAGGGTTCAACTGAAGCATGTTTGCTCTGGCCCATTCAGCTACCATATATATATCTTAATTTAATTTTTCACTTAGCTCTTCAAAAAGTCCGGTGGGTCTTGACATATACAGTTGCAGATCATCAGCATAGGCATGCATGGTAACATGACTGCATTTACTGAAAATATCATTAACAAACATAGTGAACAGGAGAGGGCCAAGAACTGATCCTTGTGGAACTCCACTCGAGGTTCTTTTACATAACGATAAATTATTCCTAACTTTGACTCTTTGAGATCTACCACCTAAATAGCTTTCCAAAAAACGACATGCTGTATCCGAAAATCCAAAGTATATCTTAAGCTTTCTGAGCAAAATAGCATGATTCTTAGTATCGAATGCCTTTGAGAAATCTAATAGACATAGCAAGCTTAGTTGGCCCTTATCATATGGCAGTCTTAAGTCATCCAGAACTTTTACCATCGCAGTCGAACAGCTGTGACCATGACGAAAACCGGACTGAAAGTGTGACATAAGACCGAATGTGCTTAAGTGGCGGGAAATCTGTTCAGCCATTAGAAACTCGCAAATCTTAGAGATTGAGTATAGTATGCTTATTGGTCGAAAATCAGCTAGTTCACAAGCATTGGATTTTTTTGCTACAGGTATAATTGTTGCCATTTTCCAAATCTCAGAATAAGTTGAAGTTGTGAAGCAGTGATTTATGATGTGAGCAAGTGGGCTGAGTATATATGGCAGTATACATTTGAGGAATTTTATAGAAATACCATCTGCCCCGGTAGCATTCGATTTGATTTTTTTAATGCAACGAGCAACGTCAAATTCGCTAACTGCATCAAATTGAAATTCATTTAGAATATTTCGAACAGATATATCGTCATATTCAGAGATGGATGAAGAAGCATTTATAGTACTAGCAAAAAAAAAAATCATTTAGTAGATTGGGATCAATACGACATGTTTCAGGTTCTGTTTTATAAACACCTAAGCTCCTAATATTTGACCAAAGCTGCTTCGGTGGCAATGATGGATTTAACTTGGACATAAAGAATTTCTGTTAAGATAACCGAACAGCGATCGTAGCTTCATTTCTCATTTTTTCATGTTGTTCCCAGTTCAAAGCAGTCGGGTTCCGCTTCCGCTTATTTTCCATTAAGTTCAAAGGATTAAGTTCAATCCATTAAAAGTTTACATTGAAAAAGTAATGCTTAAACGAATTTTTCAAAAACTTCATACACAATTTTTTCATACAAACATTTTCAAACTAAAAGTGGGATTTTTAGTATTTTTTGTACTTCTTACTGTATTTTTAAATTTTTCAGATAGTATACCTTTCTGAACAAAGTTTTTCTTTTAACAAAGAATAAAAGAAATAAATAAAAAATTAAATCAATTTGAAGCATAATTAAAAGCTTTCGGACTAGCTTAAAAATTATAAAATACTCTAAGAAGTACAAAAAATACTCAAAAATTACATTTTTGATTAAAAATGAAGATGTTTTTTATGTAATGTGTAGGTAGTTTTTGAAAAATTCGTTTAAAATAGTAAGCATTAATTCTTCGATGTACAATTTTGAGAATGCATTAAGAATGAATTGAGGATGTTGTTTTAAAAACTCTAAAAGAATAGTCGTGCTGATTTTGAAAAATGTGAATGAAATTTTAAGTGATCAAAAAAATTTTAATTTTTCTGTAATGTGTTAGTAAGAAACTGAACATTTATAAAATGTGAAACGTGAAAAAGATCTCTTAAAAAAATCCTGAACATTTTTTTGTAGGACTCATAGTTTTGAAGATATAGTTGTTTTCCTACATGTTCGAATGACAAATTTAGATTTTTTTTTTAATTTTCCACTGTGTAAAAATTACAAAAAAAAATTTAAATAAATATATAATTCTATTTTTTAAATACTATTGACTTGCAAAATTTGAAAAAAATTGGTATCGTCAAAATCACTTTTTGGACAAAAACGTCCGATTTGACATGGAATCACCGATGTATGACTGTTTACAGCAAGGCGCGATATCTTAAAGAACATAAAAAACAAGAACAGAACTCGGGTGTGAATATTTACAAAAAAATTATTAAAAAATCGACGCGTTTCTTTTTAGTACCCTTAGACCACATAAACACTAGTACATCACATTTAAATACAGGTTCTCCGAGAATTTTGGGGGAGAGGGTTTGAACCCCCAAAATCGCCCTGAATCCGCGCCTAACAGCAGGGATCGCAAACAAACTTTAAAGACAAGTATTTTTGTGTTCTTTTTGTTTCTTCTTAAGACCACAATAAGTATTTTTGTTTTTTTTTATTTCGCTCTCCGATCCAAACTGTAAAACAAACCGAAGCGAGCAGAGATTGAGAGAAAAGCAAAACGAAATGTTTTGTTTTTGAAGTAGAAAACACTTCCTCTCACGGTTATGCTTTTGAATCGTGGACATGAAGAAAAATATCTTTAGCGAACTTTTGCATGTTGCTGACGGCACCCAGTGTGCCGTCTGCGGACAAAAGTCTAAAAAGATTTTTTGTTGTAATTTAAAAAAAACCAAGTATACTGAATTACAGACAGCGATTATTCTCATCGTTTAAATATATTTTCGGATCAACGTAGCAGGCTTTCTCCATTCATTTTAGAATGCATTTTGTTAGTAAGAGTAAATGGAGATTTTAATTATGAATAACTTGAAATAATTACACTTACGTGTTATTTTTACCATAAACAATGAAATCTTTAATGTTGCTTTTTTTATGTTCTTAATTATTTACTTCTACAGGGTTGTCCATATTCGAAGCGCCCATCTGGCAACACTGTAACTTTCTGTAGTGGTGCCAAATCGACTAATGACATACCGCGTTTGAAGCGTCATTCCAAGCAAATGTTTACAATGGAACAGTACACGCCACGCGAACGCTCTAAAATTGTTGAAATTTACATTCAACAAAACAAGTCAATAGTGAAAACTCAACGTGCTTTCAAAAAAATAAATAAAGAGAAAAGTGCGCCTTCCAGATTTAACGCCTCCAGACTTCTTTTTGTGGGGTTATTTGAAATCAAAGGTTTACGTCAACAAGCCAAAGACCCTAGAAGAGCTGAAAACCAACATCCGTCAAGAAATAACCGCCATTCCCATCGAAATGTTGAAGAAAACCATGGAAAATGCTGCAAAACGGGCACAATATGTCGTAGAGGCCAATGGCGACCATTTACGAGATATCATATTCAAGAAATAATGTAAGCAAATCTACTTGAACCCAATTAAATGATATTCATGACAAACAGACAAAAAATTGTGGTTTCTTTGATTTATTTAAAAATAAAATGGGCGCTTCGAATATGGACAACCCGTAATAAAAAAATTTTTCGTATCAATAAATTTTAACTTGAAAATAACTAAAGAGTTTTAATTGTTTACATTCGTTAAAAAAAAACTCTGTTCATAACCAGGTATGGGCACCACTACATTTTAAGATTCGTGTTGTTTTGCGCTCTTTGCACTGAGAAAAATTTGTATGCATATTAAAAAAATTAAGTTATGTGTTTATATAACTCCAATAATTTTTCAATTATTAAAGGTTATATTTTATCGAGCTCAAGGTCAATGTTGCTTTCCGAAGAAAACAACTGAAGGAATAACAACTAACAACAACAATACCCTATATAGAGTATCAATCACATAGCAGACTAGACAGCTGTTTCGTTGGCCGCTACACCAACTCATCAGTAGCCTTTTATCGTGATTTTTGCTGTGATCCACTAAGCTCTTAATTTTCTACTTCTTTCACGAATGCAATACGTGATTGATACTCTATATAGGGTATTGTTGTTGTTAGTTGTTATTCCTTCAGTTGTTTTCTTCGGAAAGCAACATTGACCTTGAGCTCGATAAAATATAACCTTTAATAATTGAAAAATTATAGGAGTTATATAAACACATAACTTAAAACTTATGAAAGAAGGTCGTAATTAATTTACAAATAAATTCTATGGCAGAGCCCGGCCGTTGAAAATATGATTATTTGTGTGTGTTTACACACAAAAATTTAAAAATTTAAGTTTTCAAAAGAAACAAATCTTCATGTCGTCATAGTTTAATATCAGCTAACTGCTGAAGATAAGATCGACTGTGAAATAGAAGAGCAACAACAACTAGCACAACAAAATCTTTGAGTATTTAGAAAAGCTTTGATCTATCTTCGAATAATAGAACATACTTTCCCTGAAAGTATGCTTCACAAATTAGAAGAACTTTAAGCTGCTTTCATATCATTTGTATTCCCGTACCGCAATTCAGGGTAATTTACTAATTGCATTCGTGAAACAAGTAGAAAATTAAGAGCTTAGTGGATCACAGCAAGAATCATGATAAAAGGCTACTGATGAGTTGGTGTAGCGGCCAACGAAACAGCTGTCTAGTCTGCTATGTGATTTATACTCTATATAGGGTATTGTTGTTGTTAGTTGTTATTCCTTCAGTTATTTTCTTCGGAAAGCAACATTGACCTTGAGCTCGATAAAATATAACCTTTAATAATTGAAAAAATATTGGAGTTATATAAACACATAACTTAAAACTTATGAAAGAAGGTCGTAATTAATTTACAAACTAAAAAAATTAAAACAGAATTGATAATTGATAATTCACACACAATTAACACAAAATTGCGATCAATTATAAAGATATGTTTAGTGAGCCGGCACATAGAAAAATTAAATTAAGAATATGACAAAAGAAAAGACCGTTCAATTGATGTTAATATATGGAGTTGAGAAAAAGAAATTAATGAGAAAAGTGAACTGGAGCTAAGGTTCTTAATTATTGTTAAAATAAATCAAAATAACATCAGGCTATTTTAATTAAGCTTCTAAAATTTTGCATAATATCAATAAAATAAGTTTCAATATTTATTTTTAATTTAATGCAAAATATGAATGCGCACTGTTCCCCTTGCAGAACACATTATAAATCTTTTTAAATTTTTTTCATAATAACATGCAATTCACGCAGGCATTAACATTTGTTCGCTTGTTTGTTTTTAGAGTGTAGCTTTTTAATTTTTTTCGCTGTTCTCTTTAGTCTTCATCCGACATAGATCTTACTCGCTTGCATTCCTTTTCGACACTGAACTGATTTCCGTTTCTGTTCTTTGTTGTTGTGTCTTGTGTTGCTGTGTAAGCGTTTACTCTCAACACTCCGTAGCTTGCTCCGTGCCCATAGCTGCTCATAAATTATAATTCTTTTAGAATTTCCGTAGTAAAACGAAGGCAACATTTGTTTCTTGTTGCGTTTGCGATCGTGACAACAAAATAAAAAAAAAAACGAAATACATGTTGTGTTCGTATAACACCAACACAATAGTTTTCTTTCTCTTTTTATTTGCTGCTCTCTTTGTCACGCATTTCTGTTTGTAGCAAAGAGCCAAACGTAAGGAGATAGTGAAACTGTTTGCTTACGCAGCTGTAGGGTTGGCTTTTTCGCACAGTTTGTTTCCAATCTCTGATATACAGTGACTGTCGCTTGGTTCAATAGACCCCACATACGAAGCGTGGTATTTCACAATTAAAGCATGCACAATTTTATTGATTTCTAAAAAAGTGGCTCTAAATATGGTACGACTACTCCCATTTTTCTTATGAACTTTCCATTTAAACAAAATTTAGATCTTATACGATCAAATCATGAGATATAGAATAGTTTTTATTTATTTTTTTATTTATTTTTATTGATTTACCCACAACTTAAGTTCATACCACTTACCACATATACGCAGTTTTGCATCACAAATAAGTCGTTCATTGAATACCACTAATGTATTAATAGATAGGAATGATGACCAGTGTTGTCAATTGAAAATTTTAAATAGTGGTGGACTGATACTTAAATGAGTGGTAGATTTTGAAAATGGAGGTAGATTTTTTCTGCTTACGGAAAAATTCGACTCAAGGTCTACAGCAAGACATAAAAAAATCATAAGATGTATACCATAAGGTGATTTTTTTCACGTTTAATTAGTTTTATTGCAAATAATTCTCACAAAATGTTCTTGAAACAATACTGCAAACACTTTATATGAGAAAAAAGATATTAATTGTAATAAAATTTCTAATACTAGAATTATTATTAAAATTAAGTATTAAAAAATTAACAAAAAAATGGTAGATTTTGGAAAAATACAAATAGTGGGAATAAAAATCATTAAATTAAGTCTGAAATAAAAAAGTGGTAGCTTTTGGGGAAATGCAAATAGAAGGAGGTAAAAGTGGTAGAAACCAAAAAAGTAAAACAGTTTTAGTTTATCTTACTAGAGTAGAGTGGTAGAGTGGCAACACTGACGATGGCATCTTATGGCAAGTAGCCTGGCAGCTATCTAAACATAGTTTAGCAGCAAAGATGTGCTGCAACATAGCTTTAGTTGTAGTTTATATCGAATCAATGACTCTGCGTAACACAGATGTTTAGATCGATGGGAAATGTATAGAACTCTTGATCGGTAGCTAACGGGTTCAAATCCCACTGCGGGCGAAGAAATGTTTTTTATGTTTAATACTAAATGTTCTTGTTGTTAATAAACGCAAACATAGAAAGCATCAATTTCTAAGAAAAAATCTGTCGAATAAAAGTGTCGTTTTTGAGATTTCACTCAAGCAAATCACAGAACAAGGATCAATTCTTTTGTTCAATTGTGTTTGTGCGTGTTGTGAAATATTTGAACACAAATGATCGAGATTTGGACCTACAAGCTTTATGCCGACTCTGAACGACTTAAGCTCAAGAAGCAGTTTTTGCTCTCTGAGGTTTGCCATTGTCTGCAGGGGGGGACGGCAGAACAGAAAGTTAATTCAATTTAAAACAAACATTCTGTGTCAGATGGGACTCGAACTTAGGTTCAATCGCGTACACGTCACGCACCTCAACCAGTATACCACGGCCGTCACAACTAAAACAAAGCCGTTTTTTTTACCTGAAATGTATCTAAACCTAAAATACAGATACTTCTCCAAGATAGTCTGTTATATGTCAATGATCTGTAATTTTTCGGGTTATCGAAACATGAAAAATGGAGAGGTGATAAGGTGAAATGGACTTTGGATTCTTATTCAGCGACCCAAAAAAACATAAGAAACTTGGTCTAACCTCTGGGCCCGAAAGTTGTTTTTTTTTGTGTAACTGTGTACGTTAATTGTTATTTTGAGTTATTTGAAATACACCTTTTCAATTTTTCCTTTTCTTCTTTGGAAGTCATGTTTTAAGAGTGTTTGTAAAATGGAGAACTTTGATGTGCATATAAGCTATATTTTGCTCTTTTACTTCAGAAAAGCAAAAAAGCAACTGAATCATTTATAACTAAGCTAATTTATAGCTAAAACTAACAACGTTCCAAAGACTACCTTAATAGTCTTTTTACAAAATAAATACTAAAGCCCTGGAAGTGTTGATGATCCGACCGTGTTAACAATAGTGGGAGAAAATATTCTAGCCAAATAGATTATAGATGAACTGGAATTTTCTGTAACGAAAACTCAACTAGTCGATTCTGTTTCAAAATTAATGAAAAGCATGAAAAGAAAAAGTCCGTTCGAAGATGATCAGCCAGGTAAGAAGTGGTACTATAGATTCATTGCGCACCAAACAGAAATTGCAAAAAGAGTACCACAACCGCTGTCTTCGTGCAGGGCACTAGAATCGGAGCATTAGGCGCGTAGATACGGACCCTCGGACCCCCTCCCAGAGCCATGAAAACATTACTAAATAACTTAAGTTATTGCCAATTGATTCTATTAAATTAACCACGAATCCAAATAAAAATATTTTATAAGAGAGTTCTAAAAAAAATGATTTAGTTCAGTATTTAATATTTCCGAATTAGTCAACAACAATTATAGATATTGGCATATTTAGTAGGTAATTTAAATTTTGTACTTAAATCCAAAAGTGTTTCTACTCCATGCATGCGCATAAAATTATGAGGGGTGGTGGTAAGAAAATTAAGAATCAAGAAATTTCAGTTTAATATCTCAAAAACTGAGACGAAACAAAGCAAAAATAGTCATTTTGCTTTTATTAAAAACTTTAATGATATCATCCGGTTCTGCGATAAAATTTACGTATGAAATGGTTGACCAAGTTGCCCAAAAATTGAAAAAAAACGTTGTAACTGCATAACGCTGGAATCTGATGAGGTAGGTTTTCGTAAATTCCAATGATAGCATCCGATTCAGCAGTAAATTTGCAATGTAAATGGTTGACCGAGTTGATTTAAAACTAATTTTAATATTCTTTAAATAATCAAACGTGAGACTCTAAGACAAATTCAACAAAATAACGGTTTTTACTATAAGCTGTCGCAGCTTTTGAGATATTAAACTGAAGTTTCGTGGGTCTTAATTCTCTTACTACCACCCCTTATAATTTCTTCAGCGTGCATGGATCAGAAAGCCTTTTGGAATATAACTCATGTCAAAAAAAAATTGGACTCAATTTAAAAAAAAGTTAGTCATAAACAATTTCGTATTGCGATTATCGAAAGAGTTTTTTTGTGGAAAAAAATTGACATAATAATAATGAAGGCCATTTACCGACACAAATCCACCTTTTCAACCTACTGTCACCCGTCTTCCGAATCAATACAATGCTTTCACATTTATAAGGGGCATCTCCCGAATGTTGGATAAGTCTAAAAAAAAATCTGGTGCTCAGTGTTGTACGCTGAAACTAGTCAACATTTTTGTTTAAATTTCGACGATCATAAGCAATTCTAAGAAAAGCCCTGATTAGAAACAAAGTACTTCTGTGTGCTACTGCCACAGAAGCTAGAAGTGAAATTTTAACCCAAACTGAAATTTCGGGGAGGATAACTAATTTATTTTATTAACATTCTTCCCTACAGTGCAACAAAATAGCTTAAAAGCAGTTTGCCTTCATTAAAAGTTCAAGATGTGTCTTTTTTTTTTATAAAGCCAACTGGTATATTAAACATGACGATACAGAACTAGTTCGCAAAATTTGTTGACTTTTTTGGGGATTTGGTTATTAAGAGGCTTTATTATTTTATTTTGATGATTTGAGTAGTAGTACCCAGATTCGACCCTCAGCGCAAGGACAACAGATAGTATTCTTTTTTTTTGTTATTTATATTTTTTATTTACAAATATTTAGTAGAACAAACTCGAAAAACCTCTCAGGCACAAATTGTCTTTTCCCTTTCCGTGCTCGCATTGAACCGCGTACCTAACGGCTACAAGCTCAACATGCTACCTTTTCACCATTGCCTGTTTTGCTTTGAAGGAAACAAAATATGAACAAATCCAAAAGTAGGCGTTGTACATATACTTACCGTAATTGACTAAGCAGCTAACAAACTGAAGAAAATTGTTGCTTTTTTCTCAATTACATTGGAAATAAATGTGTATATACGTAAATATAAATACATATTTGACATGCCATAGCGTATTTCAGCATGGCATTTGGTGTCACAAAACACTCAGGCAATCAGGTATTCAAAAGAACACTTTTTTTAACATTTTTATTTTAGAATATTTTTTACGAGACCCCCCAGAACCAAAAGTTATCAACGCCACTGCAGAGCATCATACTAAAAGCTGTTTTTTCAAAATAAGAAAATATCTGGAGGAAAGCAACTTACTACATGTTATGAATGACGGTCGAAGAATATTTAATTGTAATGAAAGTGTCTTTTGTCTATCACCCCAATGTAAACAAGTCTTGGTAAAAAGAGATTCGAAAAAAATATATAACTATAGAGCAAAACAATATATAACTTTTTATCAGTTTTGCTTACAACAGATGTAGATGGTGCAATACCTCCACCTTTAGTCCTGTTGCCATACAAACGTTATGTACCATCATCAGCTGTAGTGAATATGCCAAAACTAGATGGATGGCTAGTGAGGCTTTTTACGAATATATTACCAATGTTTTCCATCCATGGTTGAAAGAGAATGCCATTCCATTTCCTGTTATATAATTCCTTGATGATAATTTGTCTGACATCAATATCACATCGTGAGCGCATTTTGTAAGAAAAATGCCATTATATTGGCAGCTTTTTACCCTAATACTACCCATCGTCTTCAGTCCTTGGACATTGGAGTATTTTACCCATTCAAAAATTGCTGGCGAAATGTCGCACGGAAAATAGTGAAAAAAATACAGCGTTCGGATTCCCAAAAATTTACCAAAACTTTGTGGAGACACAGTTTCAATGCCAATTTTTAAAAAGACGTTTCAAGCATGTGGAATTCTTTCAATCGATGAAAACCCAATTGACTATTCGAAATTGGTAAAACCAAACACTAATATTGTAGAAAATACTCCTGTCGATTCTTCTGAAATAGAAATGGTAATGTAATTAAAGATACTGTTGAAACGGAGGGCAACTTAAATATAATAAGTTCTAATCGCCAATCTTCATATTGAATGTCAAAAAAAGTAATAAAGCAGTAGAAAAAAACATAATAGAATAAAATACACCTGATACGACAATATTTAAACAAATTACAACCATCAAAGCTATTTAAATTTTAAAAAATGTTTTTTTTTTTGCCTAAAAATAATGAAAATAAAAGGAAACCTGATATGGAAAAAACATCAAAGTTCAAAAATAATAGTAGATTCTATAGTTGCCACAAGTGATGAGTGAATGGAGCACCAAAATTGAGAAATTAAATATAGCTCAAAAACGAAAAGACAACTTAAAAAATAAGAAAACTAAAAATTGAAATATTAGAAATAATTCAAACTAAAAAAATACGAAAGTAATAGAGGACAAAAAAGAAACAAAAAATATTTCAAAAGAGCATATGTTTTCATACGATAAGAAGGGGAATATTTTCCTGTAAAAGCAATAGACACTATAGATAATGGCATAAAGGGGCGATGACCATGAAGGAAGTGGCCTGAAAAGGATGACATTTTAAATTACGAAATTAGTGGTGTGATGTGTAAAATTCAAAGTCCTTCCCTAATTTCAATAGCCGTTCCTATAATGTCCCTGAACTTAATGATCTTCGTAAGAAATCTGATTAATATTAGTCTTTATACTTACTTTATAAAAAATAAATTTCTTACGTTTTCATGTCTTTAAAATGGAAATATTGGCTTTGTGGTGGTTTTTTCCACTTCCTTATAATTTTTATTTATCTAAATGACCTCAGTAAGAAATGTGATGAATTTAAGTTATTATACTTACAAGTTGTTTTTATATTTTTTACAACTGAAAGTTTTTAATCAAAATCGTAATTGTATTTGAATTTTACTTTTATAACAAACATTATTTAAAAAATGATAATTCTTTTAAAATTTCAATGTAAGAAGTTTATTTTTCAGATTTTTAAGTTACATTGGCGGTCGGAATCAGGTACTACAGAATCAGGCAAATTCATCATAGGCCGGTCGGAAAACAATGCACCTTGTGGTTTTTTGCATCAGCTTTAAAAAAAAAACAAAAAATTTTTTAATCAAACCTATCATTTAAATATTTTTATTTTATTTTTCGTGCGGGAAACATCTTAAAGAATGAACAGGTCAATTTTAGTGAAATTATATACTTACTTACTTACTTATATGGCGCCTACAACCGTAAGTCACGTAAGTCAAAAGGTTACCGCCTTTTGTAACAAATTGCGCCAGTCATTTCCGGTTTGCCCATTTCTGGTTTTCTGGTTTTTCGTCAGGTTGCCCTCCACTTGGTCCCTCCAACGAAGATGCTGTCGTCCTCTTCTGCGTTACCCCCCCCCCTCCCCCCCCTGGGTACCGAATCGAATATTTTCTTTGCTGGAGCGTCGTCTTCCATCCGCTCAATATGACCTAGCCAGCAAAGCCGCTCGATTTTTATGCGCTTTACTATGTCGATGTCGGCGTATAGCTCATCGTTCCATCGTATTCGGTACTCGCCATTGACGCAGATTGGTCCGTAGATTTTGCGAATGATCTTTCTCTCGAACGCTCCCAAAATCTTTTCATCAGAGCTGCTCATCAACGTCCAGGTTTGTGCTGCATATAACAGGACGGGCATGATTAGTGACTTATAGAGTGTGACTTTTGTTCGTCGTGAGAGGGCTCTGCTTCTCAATTGCCTACTGAGCCCAAAGTAACACCTGTTGGCAAGAGTTATCCTTCGTTTTATCTTTCTACTGATATCATTGGTTGAGTTGAAATAACATATCATATTTACATATCTTCTAGGAGATTCATACTTGCTGATAAGCGATCGGTATTCGGTGCCTTTGCGTTATTAAATTTTCACGCAAAAAATTAACACACTTTAAAAAAAAAATATCTTAGGTAACTATATGGCTTGTGCATTGCTATGAATATAATTAAGGGACACTCCAAGGCCATTTGATATAGAAGAAAAGAGAAAATACTTAATAGTGAATTGGCAACTTCAGTTGACATGAGTACGTTGCTCAGAGGGTAGAACGAAGCTTAAGAAGTTTCATTTAAAAAAAATAAAAATAATAAAAAAATAATTGGAAATAATTAATACGCTTAAACTGAAATATAAAAGATCCGGCGTCCTTCACAGAAACATAATTTGAACCCAACAAAAAACATTGAAAGCTGCCTGTATTTTCAGTTTGTTAACAACAGAATAATTCAAACATAAATCAAACATTAAGCTTCACAAAGAAAATAAGTAAAATAAAAAATGTTCAAAGATTCCAATTAACAGGAAAAACGTGTGTCACGTGTTCATCTTATATGAGCAGAAATAAATAATAGACGAAGAACTGCAAACAGCAGAACCAACAAGAACAAAAACAGCAACAACAACAGTGTCTGCAGCAATTGTCACTGTAAGCATGAACAACACCGGCAAACAGCTAAACATAAAATAAAAATGTGTCGTTATGCTGCAGGCAGCTAATGAAGCGATTGATTATGATTTTTAGTGTTGAAATTGCAGAAATCTTGGAGATATTGGAAATGCAACGAAAGCGAAAACAAAACCACAAAAGACAGACGGCAGATGGAAAAACGTGCCACTAAAGTAGAAGCAACAGCAGGA
This sequence comes from Coremacera marginata, assembly GCA_914767935.1. Lineage (NCBI taxonomy): Eukaryota > Metazoa > Arthropoda > Insecta > Diptera > Sciomyzidae > Coremacera > Coremacera marginata. The sequence continues at coordinate 122,835,772 of OU612044.1, read as the reverse complement.
AATGAAGACAGCATTTGTTAATATTATCAACATTCTTACTGAAATCTATTGCTTGATAAAAGTGAAAAAATTAATCAAAGAAATGTTAAAAGTAAATAGTATTGGAAATTACTCAAAGAAACTTTCAATTTTTGACACGAGCTGGGAGCAATGCCATGAAGTTAAATGAAATTCTTAACGGTGGCAATATTAAAAATTTTATGTTCCGTTTGATGACCATCAAATCTATTAACAGGGTTGAATAAAAACTTACAAATGTAGTGAAGAAACTTTCACCACACGTTGTAGCTTGAAATTATTTGGCTATATGTATTTGTAATTTGTAAACAGCATCAATTCGTTAATAGGGAAACTTTACTACGTATAACGCTTTCCACTATCGTTAAAAAGATTGTTTTTAATATCTTTTGATTAAAAGAAATCTACGCCGACAAAAAACTAAAAAACAAATTAACAATAAACTCATGCTACCTATCCACTGGCTTTACGATTTTGAGCCTGTTAAGTTCTTGGTCAAGGCACCAAAGTTCTAATAGTTATTCCATCGCATTTTATGTGGTTGATGAATTAGTGACATATTTTGTCTATACATATTAGTGATATAGAAGCACCAGGTGTATGCATAAGTATTTTTTGGTTTTTATTTTTTTTGTAAAAAAACATAATTTTCTAGGGAAATTAAAATTTTTTTCAAAATAGAGGCCATCGGCCTCTACACATTTCGCCCATCTTTCAGGTAATTTATGAATATCATGCCAGAAAAACTTCTTGTTTTAGCGACAAAAACATTGTCGAATCATTTTCCAACTTCAACATTCCGGTCGTCTTTAGTGAGTTTTAAAGTAATCATTTGTTGACGATAGCGTTGTGTATTATCGATATTGCTGGTCCCACCAGGCACAGAGCATGCTCTTCTTGCCTAAGGGAGTATTCCTGGTTGGAAGGCTGTTTTTGGACCCTTTTTGAAAAACTTCTCATTTAAAAACGCAAAGAGTTATTTAAATTCTGTTTTTGTATTGTATTGA